>VZTF01007753.1:318388-344811 GCA_013397755.1 Cnemophilus loriae
GAGACAGAGTAAAATTTCCTCTCGCACAGGTGAGATACTGGGTCTTCCTGCTCAGCCTCAGTGTATTTTAACTGATTGGACTTTGTGTTTTGCAGGTTTCTTCCCCCACCACAATGGATCAAGAACAGCAGTTTGACCAATAGACAACTAAATTGTAATTATCCAGACTTCTTGCAAGATTTAAGAGTATTTTTTCTCTTCTCTCTCTTTCTTTCTTTTCCCTTATACAATTTCTTATGTAATATTTTTATTCTTTAATATTGCTATTTTGCTATAGTCAATAATAACCAAAATGGTTACATCCATGCTTTTCATTGCAACAAAATTTTTGTGAAAGAATGAAAGAAACTGTGTATATGTGTGTGTGTGTGTGTGTGTATATATATATATATATATATATATATACACATTTACAAATACCAATCATTCAGTGTCTTTCCACTCTAATCTGCATGGAAGTCTATATTAACAAGAACCTCAGTTACTCTCACCTTTGTGGGGGTGGGTTGTGAGGGAAGGAAGGAAGGGAGGAAGGAAGGAAGGAAGGAAATATCTTCTAATTAATTATCTTGGCATGTTAGCTATTTTACGAATTGCTCCAAGTTTCATTCAGTGGTTATCATCTCTAATTTCAGTGATATTTGATGGATTTGATTTTAAATGGAAGTTCAAATTACTAAAGTGCTAACTACTTGTTGGGGAAGATGAAACAGGAAAGACTTATAAATATGATTGCCTGGCAAAAGATGCTGAGTATATGGAAACTATGAACCAGATAGAAATGAAAGCATACTTTGAGATACCAGGCCTTGGTTACTTAACAACTAGAAAACAATGGTATGGCCACTGAAGATAATCCCCTCTTGATTAAACAATACCCTCTGCTTGAAAACAGGTCCAAGGGTCAGAGCAGACCCTGCTAGCTTGGCAGAAGGGGTCCAAAGAGTAGTTTTAGAGTTTAAAATGTAACGCAGTATAGTAATGCAATGATTCTTATAGGCTGTATGTAAATGCTATAGGATTTGTATCTTGTACTAGGTTGGTTGATGAAAATTAGAATATTCAACACAGAAGATGATTTATTGTATTGTAAAGGACTTCTACTGGCACCTTCAATCTTTCTCTTCAGCTCTCTCTCTCTCTTGCTCCCCTTTACTTCTCTGGCCTGCTCCGAGCTGCAGCTGGCAGCTCTAAGCAGGCCCCCTGTACCCACGCCCTTCGTAATAAACCTCATGCTCTAAGACCTGACTTCAGAGATCTCTCGTCTCCATTCGTCCCGACCGTCCAAACACCACCGAAACTTCTTACACTACTTTTTTTTCCCAAAGAAGTAATGCCTGGAAAGATATGAAGCAAGCCAAAGTAAGAAAAGGCTGATAAATTTGCTCCTATAAACACCTGTTCAAAAATTTTTTACCCAGTCAACTTGTAAACATTCATTAAAAATCAGTTGTAAGATTGCTGTAATTCAGAAAAGCACTCTTCTGTTTTAGTTTTTATCTTCATTATGTACTATGAAGTTCAGCTTCCAAATAGTGCAGTTTAATTTCAGGGAGGAAGCAAGCATACTTTGACTCTTTTCCAGCGGTAATGAGAGTATATCCTCCATAATGTGAGTCCATAATTGTACAATTTGAAAAATGCCTTCCAGCTACTGCGCTTGTGTGATACTGTGCTTTGTATCGAAATGATACATTATGATCACCTGTCACCTAAGAAAGGGAGACCTGAGTTGTCCCTGGCTTTTTTCCTTTTAATCTTTTTTTTTAATTTCTGTAGTTTTTTGTTGTGGGTTTTTTTTTGTTTTCAGTGTAATATAGATCTGTTTGAAATAAAGTTACATATTTTCCAAGCTTAATTGGAAATATACATCAAAGCAGGAATTGTTTGAAAATTCTGAGAAACTGTATAGTAATTTTACCCATGTGTTTTTCATTCTAGATATCTTTTTTAAAGCCTTGACTGCACAACTCTTGGATGGAAGAAATATTACTCAATTAAATATAGCAGCATGAGAAAAAAAATTGGTTTACCAAGTATAATTTTTTTTAAGATTTCTTTCCATTTTTGCTCAATTTTGATGAAAACTTGTTTTTGGTAGATCACGCCCTAGATATATGGAGAGCTAGAATCCGTAGTTGCACAAAGGTCAGTGCCCACTAATTTGCCAATATCCAGCCAATAGTGATTGGGTCTTTATCCTGCAAGATCAGAGGGATAATATAGTTCCTAGAAAAATGCTATTAAGGATTTGGAGGCAAAAATATCTATTCTTCTGAAATATGTCCTTAAAGACTCATTTTAATGACAGGATAGAATAAAAGTATACTTCTTAGGAAATACCCCATTTCAGTATGTTTACCAAAAAAGTGAAGTACATTACAGACTTGGTTTAGAAATAACTCAGTTCTAATGTCAGTAACTACTCAGTTCACTACTAACATATGAGAGGCAGACAAGGTTAATATGATTTTTTTCCCTGGAAACCTCTCTTTATCTGAGATGAGTAACGCACATCACCCAGGCTCATGACTCTACAGTCTGGCCTTCTGGAAATTTCTCCCAAAGACTTCTGTGTGAAAAATTAAGAAGTAACAGAGGAATGTACTTGTACAGGACTAAGATTCAGAATTCAGGTTAAAGGCTTTGTAGATAAGTCTAGGAAACACAGATTGAAAACATAACAAAGTAAGCCTGGGTTTTCATTTGAGAATTTATAAATATCATATGAATATGATGGGCAATTAGGCCTCAGTTTCTGCTTTAAAAAGTGGCAGGGAACTATAAAGTTATTAAAATTTTCTCACCATGTTTTCAGAAGCAAACCCAAAGCAAGTGTCTTGCTGTTTCCTGATGATAGCTGGTTTGATATTCTGTTAAATCCAGCAGATTTCAGGTAGTGGTTCTCTCTTCAGAAAGCATTTCAGCACTGGTCATAAAAATTATGACTCCTGGAATGTAATAGGAACGTAACAGCTTTGTGATCGAAAAATATTGCTTTGTGTGCCGCTCTAGTTTTTGAGGTGTCTGGGGTCTGATTGCCTAAGCAGAAGCAATCTTGCCAGACAGTAGAGAGAACACCTTACAGAAACATTTCTTTCCACTGTCTCTTTCAGGGGTAACTAGTCTTCTTCCAATTCTATTTTGCTTCATTCCTGCAGTCACAAATACATCTATCATATCTGATTGCTCTTTCTGACTTGAAAACATGTGAACAGTTCAGAAGGGCACAAATGCCATGATGGACCAGAAAACAAGTCATGATTCCACAATTAATTGAGTCCAGAATTACTTCTGTATAGGTTCTTATATAACATATTCTTCAATTTTTCTGTTTTAAAAAGATACCTTGAAAAATATAGTATTGTGGAATAACAGACTGCTCTGAATTGGAATGGAATCATAAAGGTCATGTAGTTGCAACCCCCCTGCTGTGGATAGGGTCACCTTACATTAATCCAAGTCGCTCAGAGCCCCATCCAACCCGGCCTTGAACACTTCCAGCAATGGAGTATGCACAACTTCTCTGGAAAATCTCTTCCAGTGTCTCACAGTAAAAAATTTCTTCCTAATATCTGATACAAACCTACCGTTTGTCAGTTTATAAGGCCATTCCCACCTGCACGCTCTTTTAAAAAAAGTCCCTCTCCAAATTTTCTGTAGGCCCTGTTTAGGTATTGGAAGATGTTACAAGGCCTCCCTGTAGCCTTCACTCCTCCTGGCTGAATCAGTGTGTCTTCGTACGTGTGCTCCAGCTCCCAAGAAAGGACCCACAAAGTGGGTGTTAGTATTTGTTCCTTCTTTTTTGTTTCAACTTACGTTTTGGCTCTTCTGTCAATAATAATCTCTGTTTACTACTAGGACTCTTTGTCAACAGACAAGTAATGCACAGAGACAACCTTTTTCCGCACAATTAACAGACAGCAACCCAAGCCACTGAATACTTAGTTATTTTCTATAAAGTAGAACAAATTTGAAAGAGAGAGATCTCAGTCCTCTTCTTCCCATTTCCCAGGAAAAGATGCAAGGGGACACTGATCAGAAATGGTGTAAATTAAGGGACTTGATTATTCTTTATCATGCATGTTTGAAGATAGTATAATTTCTTATTTCTATATTTCTTGTTTAAGAAGGTATTGAATTTATAATAATGTAACTCTGGACCTGAAGCAACAGCAGTAAATCACTTTATCTACATTTACTGTGATGGAATTACAATGATTTACTATCACTTGAACATCCATCTCTGAAAACTCTGCTACTGAGAGTATTAGACTTCCACAAAAGAAAATTTGCAAAGCTGAAGTTCATGCATATATATAGTGCTAATGTTATGCACATTGCTGATCAGGATGCCTAGGAGAGAAAATGTGAAGCTTAATATAAAACCTTAAATTAAATGGCTGAAGTACTGAAGTTATGGCTTGAAATAAGGGATTTTTATCATGTGAATCAATCCATGGAGTTAAACTGCTAGAGGTAAAGCTGGAGAATTTTTTAGGTAGATGTAATTGATTATTTAGAAACCATCTGAGAGATACTTTTCAAATTAATGTGTCTGTATCTGTTGACATCTTTATTTTACAGAATCACAGAATATGCTCAGTTGTAAGGTACCCATCACGATCATGGAGACCAGCTCTTGGTGCAGAACAGTACCATCCCCAAGAGCCACACACTCTGCCTGAGAGTATTGTCCAAAAGCATCTTAAGTTCTGTCAGGGTTGGTGCTGTGACCACTTCCCTGGGGAGCCTGTTCCAGTGCCCAACCACCCTCTGGGGGAAGAAGCTTCTCCTGATATCCAACCCAAACCTCCTCTGACAGAACTTCGGGCCATTCTCTCAGGTCCTGTCACTGGTCACTACAAAGAAGAGATCAGTTCCTGCCCCTCCTCTTCCCCTCACGAGGAAGTTGTAACTGCAATGAGGTCTCCCCTCAGTCTTCTCTCCTCTTCTCCAGCCTGAACAGACCAAGCGACCTCAGCTGCTTCTCATATGGCTTCATCTTAAGGCTCTTCAAGGCCCTATTTGTGTAGGCAGAGGAGAGATAGTATTGATACCTGTGAGCATGTTGATTATTTTTTAAATAAAATAGAGAGCTGTTAGAACAGCACGATTAGGGTATTATAAATTTTAAACA
This sequence comes from Cnemophilus loriae, assembly GCA_013397755.1. Classification (NCBI taxonomy): domain Eukaryota; kingdom Metazoa; phylum Chordata; class Aves; order Passeriformes; family Corvidae; genus Cnemophilus; species Cnemophilus loriae. The sequence goes on from VZTF01007753.1 coordinate 323,529, forward strand.
CTGAGTGCCTTCATGTGAAACATGATGCTGAATAACATTTTGTGATGAGACAAGGTAGGGTCCAGAATGGAGCATGAAATGAAAACAATATATTTGTCAGGAGTCTGTGCTCCTGAACAGTTAGTAGGCAAATTTATGTCTGAAAAATTGCAAGAGAATATTGTCCAGCATTTCAGGCTACCTAAGTAATTTTGTCCGTGTTTCATTACTTTAAGTAAGTACCCGGGAGTGACTGTTATTCAATATGGTTTTGTGCAGTACCATTGAAGATTCTTTTCCACAACTGGTAAAAGACATGCTTCCAGTGGAGAAGCTGACAACATTTAACATACCAGACATTTGCAGCAGATCAGTTATTGCCAGCTTGTGCATAACTTTTCCCTGACACACACTGGTGCTGTCCTCTCTGCTAATGAGAGAGGTCTGGGACCAGGAAACAAATTCATTGAATCCATTTTGTCTCACTCTCCTTCAAGAGAAAGACTGTATTCCCTGAACGCTTGCCCTTCAGCTTTGTCATTATATTTTAATTTAATTCCACAATATTTATATGTATTGTGACATTGTACACTTAAAAAAAAAAAATCACAAAAGGGTGTGTGCATGCAAATTTAAAGGATGTTTGTGGCTTTTAGGGATTTTATTGAAAATATTGGAAGTAATGTTTGATTTACGAAAGACAAAAGATGCTGCTGTTCTGCAGAAGATGAAGCAACAGCAGAATAACAATAAAATAATTCATTAGTCTTCCATTTATTTATGTTATCATGTGAGAGATTTGTGAGTTTAGGAAGATTATATTGAAGTTAATGAACTGAAATATTAGAAAATAAAATAATATGCAGCTCATAAGAAGAGTAAAGTCCACTCAATACATTCTCTGGGTTTTGTTTCAGATCACATTTTTGAAAGAATTTTTTTTTTTCCTCAATCTGTTAGTTTAGTTGATTAATTGTACTTTGAGATTGGAAAAACCCTAAGGAGAATCATATTTCTTACGTTGCAAGCATGTATACTTTTTCTAAAAAAGTGAGGACATAGAATGGAGAGAAGATAATCATCTAATCTTGTAATTTCTTGTTATTTATTTGTTCTAGGTGTACAAGGGAAGGAGAAAATGTGATGACAAGAAGTAAAAAATATTTCAAAAATTGTCCTTTTTATTCTAATTCTGTTGTCATTGATGTTAGCTGTGTCATAGACTTCAGGGAAAGAGATTAAAATAACATTAAAAGATTTCCTAATCCTATTCATAAGATTTCCTATTTCTGAAAGACTTTTTTCATTCACCGGTGGTGAGGTTACATGTGAGTAACGCTATCTGCATGTTAACTGAAGAGTATAAAAATGTTATTTTGTATGGTTTTCTCTATACTAAGGGTTTGTATACCTAGATTTAACAGCTTTGACGTATTTTACAAGCTCCCCACACCCAAGTGATTTTTTGGAAAGATTTAAAGTATACTAATGTAATTTATTCTAATTCAAATTTTTGCCTGTTGTAAGGTTCAGTACCTTTACAGACAGCATTAAGAAAGTTAAAGTCCATCCACCATTTCAGCTGAGGAAGAGGATCAAGTTAGGGAACACAGGAGCAAACCGGAGATACACAAGCCCACGAGAGTGGACAAGTTGCACTCCTAAGCTCTGAAGGAGCTGGTTTATGTCATCACAAGGTCACTCTGAATTACTGGAGAAAGTTCATCAAGCCTGGGGGAGGTTTCACAGGATTGAAAGATGGCAAAAGTCACCTTTATATTCAACTAGGTCAGGAAGTACCCAGAGAATTATAAATTCATCAGCCCACATTGGTTTAATCCCACCTGGCTGCTAGAGTAGCATGCAGCCACTCACTCACTCCACAAGTCCCCATCGGCGGGATGCGGAAGAGAATAGGAAAAAGGTAAAACTTTTGGCTTGAGAGAAAAACAGTTTAATAATTTAAATAGAGTAGTAGTAGCTGTTGTTATTATTATTACTACTACTACTACTTTGGAAAGTAAAAAGAGGGAATGGAATAAAACTTGAGAGAAACAAATGATGCACAATATAATTGCTCACTATTCACTGACCAATGTCCTGGCCAATTCCCTTCAGTCTATATACTGGACATGACTTTCTGTGTTGTGGAATATCCCTTTGGACAGTTTGAGTTGGTTATCCTGGCCATGCTCCCTCCTGGCTTTACATGCACCTGCTCACTGGCAGAGCACAGGAAACTGAAGAGTCGTTGACTCAGGATAACCACTCCTGAGCAACAGCCAAAACATCAGTGTGTTACGAACATTGCTCTCGTACTGTATCCAAAACACAGCACTGTACCTGCTGCAGGGAAGTAAATTAACTCTATCCCAGCCAAAACCAGGACACAGCCCCACTTCAGCTGTGGTGTGGGTAATTGAGCAAATAATTCTGGAAGCCATTTGCAAGCACATTAAGGACATGAAGGTAACTGGAAGTAGTTGACACAGATTTACGAAGATGAGAACCTGTGTGATAGCTGTCTATGATGAGATACTGGTTTCATGGATGAGCAGAGAATAGTGGATATTATTTACCTTGTCTTTTCAACGATTTTGAGGCTGTATCCTGAGCATCCCCGAGGACATATCCCTTGAGTGTGTGACATATAAGTGGATGGTGATGTGGTCTGGAAAGTGACAGAACTATCAGACATCTCTTCAAATACCAATGTGCTGAAATGGCTGTGATGAGTGGCCATGAGTGACGAAGTTCATGCAGGCCATTCACTAGCATTGTGCCCCAGGGATGGATACTGTCTCCACTGTAGTTTAAATCTTTGTTAATGATCTAAATGATGAGACAGAGCTCACCCTCAGCAAGTTTACATATGACACAAAACTGGAATGTTTGATTGACGTAGCAGGTGTTTTTCCTGCCATTCAGAGGAACCTTGTGGACAGAAGACGATACTTTCAGGAAGCTCACAATACAGAGAAAGACCAACTACTGCCAGAGGAGTTGAAAGGTTCTAGGGACATGCTGGGGGCTAATCAATGGGAAAGTAGCTCTGCAGAGAAAGATCTTGGTGTTCTGTCTTTTCCTACTGAGCACAGTACTCTTACAGTAAAGAACAGTGGCCCTTTGGTCTATGGAAGAAGTCTTACCACCAAATTAAGGGAGTCAGTCCTTCCCTACTCAGTTCTGGTGAGACACATCTGGAATTCTGGCCCCAGTTCTGCACTCCTCCTGACAAGAAAGACATGGGAGACAGAAGAGAGTTCAGTGAAGGGCCATAAAGTTGGTAAAGTGACCATTCTTATGAGGAAAGTCTGAGAGCTCGGATTGTTCATCTTACAAGATGAAAGAAAGGCTGCAGGAGATTTTACCATTCGTATAAATACTTTATAGAAAGGTGAAAAGAAGATGGAGACAAGCTCTTCTCAGTCATGCTCAGCGGCAGGACAAGAGGTAATGAAGTAGAAGAAATACTACTCAGGCATTACTGTAAGGTGTTTGGCCCTGGAAGAGGTTTCCCAGAGAGTTTGCGAAGTCTTCATTGTTCAAGATATTGAAAAACTGACTAGACACAGACCTGAGCAATCTAGTCTAGTGCTCTTTGTTGAGCACGAGTGCAAGACTCGATGACCCACAGAGGTCCTACAAAGGTCACTTCCACCTTCATAAATTTTGTGATTTTATGAATAATTTATGGACATTTATTTTTATTGTTAGGATTATTTTCAAAAAACCAACTGTCTGAAGTTGCTGAGTTTTAGCTCTAAAGAGGTATTCTTAATGTGACAGTGACAAAATATAGTCAAGTCTTGATGTTCATCCTTCCTCCAACCCTCACACATGCCTCACACATAGGCAATATGGTTTGTCCTAAGACAAGTACACCAGGTAGGAATTGTCCTGAGGTAAAAATACCAGTTTGGAACTGCAGAAGGAACTGTATGAATGCTTGCATAATTGATGCGTTCCAGAGATGCTGGAGTTGTGATGATTGCAATTGACTTTGGTACACATTGGCCTGCAAAATTTTATTAAATGCTGCTGGAGACTGGTACAGCTGGACAAACTGGTCCATCAAGGCTGCAGACAGCTTCCAAGTGAATCTCCAACCCCACTCTAGCAGGGACGCCTTCAGGGTTAGAACAGGGGTCCCAAGACAGCAACTCCAACTTTTAAATAGGTGAGTAAAAGTACTAAGATCTCGTCACATATGGAGATAAAAACCTAAAGTAGGTCCATAGGTGGTTTGGTGTTTTGTAATTGTGCATTCTGCAAGGCCAAAGACTGTAAACCGGTATGCTTCTAGCCAAACTTGCTTATACCATAACACTTTAGACCTGTTTATGATTTACACGTCATTGATTGATTGATATATACATCATTAATATTTGATACTGTATTGGCAATAAGTCTAATCATAGTTATCCACATAATCAATGTCATATTTCTCTCACCTAGCCAAAAGTCTTCTCTCTGCTACTCTTCTGCACACAATTTGGTTGCCTCACCTGTGCTCCTTCAGTTAGAAGTGCAGGCTAGGTTAACGTAACATGTACCTTGTCAAAACAAGATCTTGTTAAACCATACAGCAAGTTGGTGACACCATATTCATGCAACATGTATCTCTTAAATAATTTTCATAAGGAATTCTGACCTATAGTACAGGAAAAGGCCTCAAAAGTCAGAATCCTGAGGCTGGGTATATTTTTAGGCATCTTTTCTCTGAAGAAAACTCTGGTGAAAAAGTAAATTTAAGTGAAAAAAGTTTGTTTAAATTACTTCAGCTATATTTACATTTAAACTAACAGTTTATGTCTTTAATTTTTATGTTTATGCCCTGTCTGTAAGACAGTTATTTTTGTCTCATGAAGAATCATACATGCGTGAAGTACTGAAGTGATAAGGTAAAAAACACTTGGAGAAATGGCATGTGTGATCCCGAATAATGTTGATTAGAATGGGTGACTCAGCTCAGATCTCCCTGCTTTCTACTCTATATTGACAGAATGCCTTCAGGAATGTACATTTTTGCACTGTTTTCAAATGACTAGAATACGTAATATCTTTGTTAGGTGTTCTTGAGTCTTTCCAAGTCTCTAATTTTGCTGCACAAAAGAGTCCCATAGGAAGCTTCATTTTGACTTAGCATAACTTCATTTGCATAACAATCCTTTGCCTTGAATATGAGAATATGCTCCACATATACTACAGGTTATCCCTGAGTGTACATTGATTTTAAAATTCATCCTCCAGTAGGAGGTTGACACAGAGTCTAGATATCCCTTGGATACATGTAAATTGCTGTTCTTCTATTTCCAGATAAGCCTCCCTCCTGAAACAACCACAAATACCATGCAGAAAGTTCTCTGTTCCCAAATCTTAGCCCAAGTGTTCATGCCTGGCTCATATAAACTCTTTTATCTTATGGCTTTTTATACTAAAAAATAGAGACTGAAACATCTTGTGTTCCAATAGACATGCATTTCTACCTATTGAAAATTATGTCACAAACTAAAATATTCACACAACATTTATTTTGGTATTGCAATATGGCTTGCATGTATACATAGACAGCAGAACTTTAAAATGTGCCAATTAAGTGCTGTATTTGTGTCATGCTTTGACCAAGATCTACCCCAAGAATGCAATGATTGACTTATAAAGGTAACAGGATTAAAACATTTTAGATTGAACTAGGAACATTGAAGAGGTTGAGAATGATGGGCCTGATAATTTTTGAGTTTCTCCGTTATGAAAATACTTCAGATTTTCAACCATTAATACTTCGTGTTCAGTACCTCACATTCAATATCATTTCAACTAGACCATTTCATCCTTTTTCTAGAACTGACCTAGGCCACAAGTTCTTTCATATTTTTTTCTTTCACTCATATAAATACTGTAAATATTTTTATTCCAATACAAACCTTTAACTAACTCTCTTTGAAAGAAAGTATTGACAAATACTGATTATAGCAATTACTGATTACAGTTAAAAATTTTGAAAACTGTGCCAGACCTGTAGTGTATTCCACCTCTGGGACAAACCCCAGCCAGGGGGTAAACAATCCAAACTCTCATGAATCCTATCCTATGACTGCATCATTTGGATTATACTACTAGCTCAATCCAGTGATCGCCTTTGACATCACAGGACCGTGGATAAATTTCTTTGTAGTCAGCTTCCTAAGGAGCTGCTGAATGGCAAAAAACCACCATTGTCGCAGATCTGGTTATAAGAACACTTTTTTTCTTTGGCGTTCATTGTGTGAGTTCTATGCACAGCTTCTGATTCAGCTGTTCTTTTCAACACGGTGCTACAGAGAGTTTTTTTCTTACACCTGCCTACATGTCTCCTCACATTTTTCTTTTACTGGTATCATTATCTTAGATCCACAGTAAATGATCAGTTTGACTTCAGAATTCTGACAGATTCAAGATATTTTGTGGATTTCCTAACCATGTCACTTTTTCTGTTCATTCCTGTTTTGTCTTCAGCTTTCTTCCAGAAGGACCTGGAGTTATAAATAAAATCAGATCCCTCATTGCTGAAAGTTTATTTCCTTATTTTTTAACAATTAGCCATGTATATAAAAAAATCTAAATTTTTTAAACAAGCTTTTTCTGTCAGCATTTTTTGCTTGTGTTTTTTACCTTGTGTTCTTTTTTTTAATATTTTTTGCCAAATGAGTTGAAGTCTAAGAACCAAACTCAATAGCAGGCCATTAACAGCTCTATTTTCCAGAGCATCTTTCTGCTGTACAGTTTTAAATACAGAATAGGAGCGCTGGTGGACTGCTACCCGACAGCATGACTAGTTCTCTGTTCCTTTTTAAGTGTGACACTTGTTTTCTTTTTATATACATCAAGAAACTAACCTAAAAACCATCCATCCATTGCTGGATTTTTGTCACACATACAAATCTATTTCTTATAAGAGAGTTTCATATTATTTTTCTGCTAAGTTGTCTCAGGGATTGTTTATATGGCTACCATGTATTGAAACATTATTTTCTTTCCCGACTTCTTTTTTTTTTCTGTTGTTTTAATGTTCTTCAGATTGGTTCTCGGGTTTAAAATCCAGAATTTTAAAACTCAATAAATTCTATTACTTCTGAGTAATAAGAATACTTGCATTACTTAAAGAAAAAAACGCAAATCAAACCAAAACTAAACTAAGCAAAAAGCCCCCAAACACTTCTGTCTAATCATCATTAAAATTATATAATATTAATTTAAAATAATGATAGTAATATAATATATAATAAAATAGTTTTAATTTCAGTTAAGAATATTATGATACAGATAACATTTCCAGCATTTTTCTCCTTACAGGTATGTCTTACATTTTATATATTGTCCTGGAGGCTAGCTGCTATAGATTTCATACCCAAAGCTGAAGATCTATCCGCAGTGACTTTTAAGAAAGTCATTGTCTTTAGAAATCTTGTTTATTTAATAATTTGAATTTAAAACAATGTCTCGGCCTAAATGTGGAAACTCTGAAAGGTATTCAGGTATATGATGCAGGATCTGAAGAACTACCCAGATGACAAAGAATTCAAGAATGATTATATGTGCTTAGACACATAAAATTTGGTGTGGCTCGTAAGCTCTAATCAAGATGTGCCAGGAACGACACAAAACTGAATTAAATACGAGAGTAACACAGTGCGTTAACAAAATTCCAGGCAGTCTTCAGTATATACTTCACTCTTAGAAGAAAATACAAAAACAAACAGGAAAGGAAATCCACTGCGAATGATGATTGTTTTGTCTTTAAGAAAATAAACATCCAGGGCTAAACTTTCTATTGTTTTTTTCATATTCTAGGTCGTTATGGTGCAACATTTGTATAGTTTTGTTTACAAATACCTCATATATGCATAAAAGATGCTTCAGCAGTTTTTCTTTTTTACTTCACTTTTAGTCAAAATGAAGAAATTTACAATGACTTGAATTTACAATGCTTTTTTTTCAAAAATTCTAAAAACAAACATAACACTTTTCTACAGTGCATGTTTTCTTACCTGCTTCTAGGTTTTGCATCTGCAAGAATTGTTAATATACTAGTTAAAAGTAAACTCTTGTTCTGGGAATAAATGCTTTTACTTTTATGTTATATCGGACTGCAGATTTTCAGAGAACAACTGAATTTATTTTTTTTTAAAAGTTAGATTTATTAAAGTAGTCCACAATATTTATACACTTTTTATACTCTGATACCCATTTGTCTTTTCAAAATGTTAGAAATAACACTTGATTAGACCTAATCAGAAGAGCCTGTTCTGATATGACCTTCTTTTTCAAGATAATGCATCTGTTCAGAGGTGAAGGGGAATTTAATTAAATCCTTTTGAACTGTTTCCTCTCTTTTTAGATGAAAGTAGTACAAAGAAATAATGCTAATGCATATTATCTAAAAAAAAACCCAAAAACCCAACAAAAAGCACCCAAAACTTTACTATTTTCAAAATACAGATGACCTAATTTTAGCATGTTGTTCTCATATTGAATATCTAAACTTGAATTTTAAGCCGGTCAAGTGATTTAAATGACTTTACTTTGAATTCAGTACCTGCTAGACAAAAACCAAAAATATCTTGTTTTTCAAATGTTTCTACTGCATTTTTGCTTGGGCATATTTGCCATAGCAATGCTTAAAAAATAATCTCAGGTGTTTGGTAGGTTTTAATATATAAATATCTTTTGAAAACCCTAAATTTTACAAGAAGAAACAATTAAGATACCCTGAGCACATAATTAGCAAGATGAACTTCCTGTCCGTATCACTGAAGAGCCAAGTAATCACCACTTAGGAGCAGAAGAGAATTTTTTCATCACTGTAAGTTTTAGCAATTCTAACTGTTCATTTGACTCCTTCAAGAGAAGAAAACTGCTTGTATGCTTGAGAATAACTTGCTGCCAATCCAAAATGCAGATTTTTTGATGGAGTGTTCCCTTGAACTGTTTATGGAAATAAGGAAATGGACCATGGATAGTGTCATCGAATGCTATCTGTCTTATACCATTTAAGTTTGATGCTTAGTCAGAAAAGCATTTAATTTTCTGCTCTTTCAAAATGCCGTTTTGGGTCAACAAAGTGATACAGCGAAGAAGTGAAAGCCTATGTCTTTAAAGCAGGGAAAAGAAATATTTTCCTACACATATATGAAATCAACTTGTGAAACTAATTCATTTGCACTAGTGATCACTGTGGCTGAGGGCTTATTGGGATCAAAATCAAAGACTGCAAATCCTTTTAGAGATGAAAACATCAACAGTTGCATTAGCTCGAATGGATGAGGGAGATCAGAGAAATTCAGAACTGTTTTACCTGAGGGTGATGAATTCTAGCAGTGCTGAGGTATCCATGCAGCTGTAACCAGTAATACCATCAGCACTCTCCTGCACTTCCTTCAGTCGCATCCAAAACACTGTATGCTCTCAGAGGTATGATACTGGTTTATATCTATCTTCAATATGATATGAAGAAGCAATTTCTGTTTTCACAAGTTCTGCCTTTCTAATTATGCTAATTAATTACTCATTATGTAAAACTTGCAGGATTTCAAATTACTAATTCAACTCCACATTTCAGAAGTACAATATACCCCTTGTTCTTCATAGGAAAGTGAAATATATCTCCTAGAATTCTCTTCCTATTTTCAGCTAAAACTGAAAATGTGAGATTCACATAGACCATCAGAGTAAAGAGAAGGAAAATTGAGACCTGTGTCCATAATCTCTCTCCGCAAAAATTGCCTTTTTGAAAACCCTTTAGTCTTGCTTGCTCTGTTTAGCACAATTAGCACAATGTAATTAGTTTTTTTAGTTCAATAGGATTAGGCTGATGGACCAGCTCTAACATTTCCTCCCCTTTTATTCTTCTCTTGTGACATAGTACAAGTTACTTGAAAAAGGAACCTACCTGTACTTTTTAAATCAATTTGTCATAAAAGGGATATTCACTTATTGCGAAAAGCATTCTGAATTTCCTTCATTGAGGTATCTATATTTGAAATGCAGTGTTTTTAATGGTTAATTTTTTTATGGTTACAACATACAGATGAACACCAAGTCTGTAAGTTTTACAAGGACTTTATAAGGCTAGCTTTATGATCTTGTGGCTCACTTAAACACTCCAGTAAAAGAATCTCGGATCCATGTCAAGTTCTTTCAGAATTTCATTTGTATAACCCTGAAAACTATTTATGCTAGTCACTTTTTTGCTAAGTTTCTAATCTTTAAAGTATTAATATACATGGTTTTATTAGCCCATTTGTGCTAAAATTTCCATACATTAGTGCTGCACTACAAAGCATGAAGTATTTAATTTTATCATAGCAATGAGTATGACACAAAGTCAAGTAATAGTCATAGCAAATTGGAATATTCTAGAAAAAATTATGTATTAATTAGGTTAATATGGTAGTAATGTGCTTACAGCTGTTAATAATACCTACAATTTAAAGTAAATATCTTGTTGTATATTAAAAATAATTTAAATATGAAAATACACATTTCAAAATTTTGAAACTTTTGATGTACCTTCTGATTGAGAAAATATATTTTTAAATTAATTTCTAATTCTAAGGCAGACAAATGGTGACATAGATAACAGAAAACATAATAATGTTTTCTATTTTTTGTTTCTATTTTGATAGAAAAAATAATTTAAAATCCATTCCATTGGTCATATTTAGAGTGAGTAACTTGTATTTAAAGGTAACTATAAATTTAATTTTACCTTCAAATCAGGGATCAGACCAGATTTTTTTTTACTCAGTGCTAAAACATTATAAGGCATGTTTATACCAGAATTGTAGGGATTTATATAGCTATCAAATGTTTCTGATAAATTTTTCCATCTTTAATCTTTGAGTACCAAGTTCCATATTGATATGGAAGCCTTTTGCATGTAGCTTTGTGAAACTACTTTGTTATACTACTTTTGTTAATAGTTTTTTTCAATGCTAACTGTTCCAGTTTGATCAGTCTCAAGTACTATCAAACATTTAGCAGCAAAAATGTAACAATTTGTAGTGGTTAACTTTCATGCACTGAACAGTTCCTTTGGTTTTGCTATACCAGTTTCAAATCAGCCAAGTACAGCACTGCTTGCAGTTTCCTCATCAGTAATCATCTATCTACTTTTCCACCAAACCTTATTTTTCCTCTTTTCTCCTCATACATTTCATGATATTATTTCTTCCACACACCTTGCTGTCTCTGAAGTTGTTGCCTGCTTGGAGCCACAGTGATGAATCTCTGTTTACAGCAAATAGTGCCTATTTCACCTACTTCATCTCATTGAAAACACACGCATATTTCCTGGGGAAACAGTCTCACTCACACCAGCTTGGGTCCATATTACAGCCCTCACTTGGATTTGACATGCTCCTACCACTGGCAAGGAAATCATTAACTTACCTTCTCTGGGCATGCCTCCAATGCTGGATGAAAAACTTTGAGTAATACACGTTCTCGTGATGTGTCAGAGGTTCATGTTGCCAATACCTTACTGAAAAATCATCATATTTGCATATATGCTGATCCTTTTAAAAGCTAGTCACTCCAAATGCCGAACACTTATGGTTTCACTGTTTTCTATTGCAAAATGTTGCTATGTTCTTTCTAGTTCCAGACAGCAACTGAACGCCCTCTGAGATAGTGTAACAAGATGTATAAACTCATCAGAAGAAAAGAACTGAAGAGCACCAATCATGAAGAGAATTTTTTTAGTACAAATCCTCCAAATCATTAAATTTTTACAATTCTTTAATTCTTTGATTTAAAATCATACTTTTTTCTGTAGAGGAAATCATCTCACATTACAGCGAATCGAAAACATTATGATTCATCCATGCTCACCAGATTATCCCTTAGGGTTCTTTACAGAGCCACAGGAAGACTCACATTTACAGCTTCTAAAAACGTAATAGATGAGTCTAATATGCCTTTGTCCTGGTTATTTAAAAGTAAACTACAGCTGTAAATTGGCACTCTGTCATGGGACTTTTCTTCTTTGTACCATCTTTCAGGAAGACATTCTCACCCTGGAAAACTTACAGAGTCTTAATTACTCGAATTTTCCCTAATTATAGTTGGGGAGTTTAAATCTAGTCATCACTCTATGAAGAAAATTCAATTGCAATATCACCAAGAACAGGAACTGCAGGTAAAGGACATGGCTCTTGTTCTGCCACTGAAAAAAGTCTGAAAAAGTATAAAGCTACTGCTGTTTTTCAGAGTGTCACCATCTCCATGCTTGTTCAGAGAACTTTCTGTGCCAAGAAAAGCAATTTCACACAGAGCTGCCCTTTTTCTGCCAGTACTTTGTATGCCTTTTGCTAAATCTAATCTTCTAATTAGGCTCTGTATGACAATGAGAAAATTTTGCAGGCTGTAACTGCTGCTTTTTTATGTTCCCTCTGATACAGTCTTGTCTGGAATTCTCAACTGTTGAACCCACTGGAATTAATCAGGAAGGTTAAATGTTTAAAATGTATTGCTATGGGATAGCAAGGTTAAAGGTCACAGATGCTTCTTCTGTGTTTCTCCTCATTTTGAGTCAGCATCTCTGAGACACCATAAATGACCGGAGCTGTGAACTCTGTTGAGAGTGCTATACAAGCATCAAACATATGCAATCATCTACCTTTTCCTGTTTAGCAAATATATTTATTTTTCCAATCATTCCCAACTCCAGAACATTTCTTGAATTCTAAAATACTCTGACATTTCCCTCTGGCTCACTGAAAAATTCATGTATCTCCTAATGATTTATGACTTAATATTATGCCACGCTATGAAAGTTAACATGGAGAAACATATATTTCAGAATTACAGTATAGTCTTTTCTACTTTCTCATTCCAATTTAGAATTACTTAAAAGGAAAAACAATTACCACAGGTTTTGAAAGGTTTTTCTGAACTTTTGTGGATTCTAAGTGTATTGAAATATTGGTTAATATAGATACATGTCTCAAAGTGGGTCAAGCATTTTTGTAGATACATAAACTAGATAAAAAACCCAAATCTCTAAATTTTCAAGATTTTGCAATTCTGACCACAACAGAATTGAAATAGGAAAGGAAAAGGGAAAAAAAGAAACCAAAACCCCAAACCAAAACAAACAAAACAAACCAAACCCACACACCAGAATGGGAAGGGGAAAGGAAGGGAATTGGTAGCAGGGAGGGGAGAGAAGGGGTTAGTAACACTTGCACTTGAAGCATAACTTTTTTTTTAATGATTATTAAGACTATTTTTGGACATGTCTTTTCAAAGGTAGCTTAACGTCAGTTGAAAAAAAACACGTGTAGAATATCATAGGTTCTACGCTAGGTATATTTGTAAATCAATTGCTTAACATTCCTATTTTTCTACAATAATTAAGAAAAGTGACAAAGCTTGAAGGAATCTAAACAGATGTATTATTTTTCCATCTTTTGCAAATAACTCTTGCATAGGTGGGTCAGGAAGGAGTGATAGGAGCGGAGGATAAAGGAAGAGGAAGTGAAAGGAGAATTTTTTTTCCTTTTAAATGTCAGTGGAGCGCTGCCAAAGACTGAATAAATATGGCATTGGAATTCTTAAGTAACATTAGCCATTTAGGCTAACTGATTCCGCAAGTTTTCAGCTATAATTTCACATTACACTCATTTAACCATAAAAATTGTCTTCCTAAAGGAGTTTGTGTATGGGTCTCAATTGAACTTGGTGATTTTTTGCCTCTAGAATTACTTGAGAACTGCTGGAAGTTCCAGCCTAAATTCCAAGTTGGTTTGGGATTTCTTTTGGCAAATTTTAGAATATTTTATTTATTGAAGCACTTAAGAAGTGGACCTAGAACTGTCCTTTTGTCTGTGAGTAATTAAATGGCTGGTTGTTCACTTCAAGAATAGGCCACAGAGGATAATTATCACCAAAGAAGACTCTAGCAAAAACAACAGCTTGATATTGCAAGTTGTCCACACAGATGTTATTGTACTGTACTCCAGGTCAAAACTGCCTTGAGAGTGATGTGGACTGCTCATTATTTCCATGTTGGTCAAGTCAGAAAGGGAAGAAAATGTTTACAGAAACCAACAGCATGGGATTGGATATACTGACAACAAATCAGAAACTTCTTCTGCTGTAAATTTTGTAGTAAAATGAAACTTATCTGCAATAATTCCTTAGCATGTCTTCCATTATTTGAAACCTGAAAAACTCCAAGGTGTTTCACTAACTATAGACAGAAGTGAAATTGGAATCATCCGTTTTTGTCTGAAATCTTCAGAGCAAACAGCCTGAAGTTGAGTATCTAAGGGAGTGTTCTAATGACATCACTGTCTTTGTGCAGATGTTTTGAGAAGGAAGGTCTGGAAGTAAATCCTGCTTTGGGAGAGATATTTGCTAAAGAAATCGCTTTAGACATCCAAGAGCTATAAAAGGATATAACTATCCAAGCAAATAAGGAGTAATTTTATTTTTCAGCTGTCTTATTACCCCATTTTCCCAAAACGTCAAAAAATCTAATAAACTGCAAGGAAAATAGAACTTCTTTTTTAAAATTTCTGTTAATGACTGTATTATTCACAACTCCAGTAACAGCATTCGCCTGAGAAGCAGTTGTGTTTGCCTTAGAGTTAATAAGCAGTTCTTACACATTTTATGAGGACAGGTATATTTAATTTACTGTATTTTAGGGAACCAGCTCACCAAGATTCAAAAAGCCATCACAATATTCCACTGATATAAATATTTTTACAGCAGCACAGTTTGCCAAGTTTTTCCTCCTTTTCTGGTAAACGTGTTATTAGCCATATCCTACATTTATTATTGCCAAAAAGACAGCTAATTCCAATAATGTATTATAAACTAAACTAAAAAATTCTCTTAAACCATATTTTTCTTGCATAAAGTATACCACCACCTTCTTTTTAATACTATTTCATTCATCTCTTATTGCTTCCACAACATGCATCTCTTTTCCTGCTCTAGAGATAGAGAGTACATTGATGAGTAAATTAGAAAATGCCAACGGTTTGTTACACTAAGAGAGTTATTGTAACTAAGCTAAATAATGTATTAAAAGTACAAAATATGTGCTACAGGCAAGTTTATGAAAATTCACTTAATTTAACCTAAAGCTGACAAAGATTCTCCTAGTTAAGCACAAAAACTTAACATTTAGCAGTGTACTAAATAATTACAACTTGATCGAGTTTACAGAAACAAGTCTTTTTATTGTCTTTATGACAGTGTTTACTTAGTTTAGCTGTATTTCACTGTAAAAGTTCTGTTACTTGTGAAATTCTAGTCTACTTTTAATTTCATTTTAACCTTCACACTCTACTGCATAGCCCCTGTAACAGCAGCAAACCTAATAATAAATACTTCCATGAGCAAAAGTAGTTATCGACTCTCTTTAGTATAGAAACCTGACATGCAGAGACCACCCTAAAATTTGCATGTACGAGGTATATGAAAGGGTTGAAAAGGAGGAGCGCTTTGAGTCAGAAGCAAACTGAGTTACTTTGTGTTCCATGTATTATCAGGAGCTAATTGTGTCTTAATTTACTAACATTTTTCGCTTCCTGACACTGCTAAAACTGAGGAACATCTGGAAGAACACAGGTGTGTGTGAAGCCTCATTGCCCAAACTAGGTTTTGCCAAGGCTCAGCCAGTGGACAGTAAACAAGGAGGAAAGCAATGTGTGAGGGATGTCTTCAGGCCTCCACCATTCTCTGGCACAGGCTGTTGTCACCCAGGGTTCTCTGCTGATTGGAACTTTCCTGCAAAGTACATGTACTAGCTATGATGTAATGGAGGCATGGGCTCATTCCTTCTTGCCTCTGCCTGCTGGAACTGAGATAGGGGTGAGAACTTTCCATGCTCAGGGAATTCTCTGAGGATCCCCTTAAATATCAACATGTTGCTAAAGACATTCACAGCAGGGAACTTAAAAGGAGATTGTTTTCTGTTATATTTTAATTTGTATCAGCAAGAAACTGATAAGTAAGAGGATTAAGAGGTTTAGGATTCAGTGGATAGATGCATAGCTTATGATTATACAGAAACTTTAAAAGTATGTTTGTTGTTAGAGACCTGATTAATTATCTCATCGTGAAAGAAAGCTTCTACATCAGAAACAGTCAAGGAAGAGTGCTACAGACTTTCACAGAAGCACAGAAGCGGTCATGGTGGAAGGGACCACAGTGAGTCATCTGGTCCAACCTCCCTGCTCAAGCGGGGTCATCCCAGAGCACATGGCACAGGATTTCATGCAGAGAATTCTTGAATATCTCCAGCGAGGGACATGTGCCAACCTCTCTGTTGCCTGTTCCCATACATGGTCATCTGCATGTTAAAGAAGTTCTTCCTCATGTTCAGGTGGAGCTTCCTGTGGATGTGTCAGCCCACCACCTCTTGTCCTATTGCTTAGCACCCAGAGCCTGGCTCCACCGTCTTGGCACTTCTCCTTAAGACACCTGTAACATTGATGAGGTTCCTTCTCAGTTGTCTCTTTTTGAATGAACCAATCCTGATACTTTTGGTTAATTGCCAACATTAGCTAAAGGAAAATGGGTCTGGAATGATGTCCCTGTCCTGTACCTTCTACACTTTGCTGGAAGTCTGTAAAAATATTTACTAATGCCAATTCTACAAAATTTTCCTTATGCTTCAGTAGCCTGTCTTTGTAAACAAGTTGCTGTTGCTCTCTTTGATGTATACATATATATTGTTTAAGGAATAATTATCTGTTAATGTATTGAGGTATTTTTTCCTGCATCAGAACTATTGTTGGTGTAGTATTTTTAGTACAACTGTCTGCTTACTCCTTTGTAGCAACACCTCTTTCTTGCTCTCTGTCCAATACAGGTCTAGCCCAAGCTTTCCAAAGTGAAATAAAAAAAGGCCTTGTTCATATGAAAAGCATCAGTGAATACTTTGTATTTTTTCCATTGCTGGTTGCCTTATTTTTTCTGTCAAAATATGAGGATTTGTTTACCTTTTTAAAACTAGTCCCTGACCAGCTCAGATCAGTTACTTCCTTTAGGTAATATTCTAATGTTTGTTTTTTTGACAAAAATTTCTTTCTATGGAATTTTTTGTAAGATGGGAACTCATCCTGCTTTTCGGCAGACTTTTTCAACAAGATGACAAAAATAATATCATAAAACTTAACATTTACAGGGAGGCAAACATAGAAGAAGGATGATATTTAAAGGCACAGTTAATTCCATAAAGACCTTTCTTAATAGGAAGAGCTCCCTGGCAGATAGTTGCACATCTGATGTGGGTTTTTTTGAATGCTCTTGCACTGTGATTTGGGATAATACACTTAGAGAATGTACTGTGAGTTGCAGTGTAAGTTTAGGTAGAATTAAGAGCAGTTATTCTGTGTTGTATTGTAAATAGAGAAGTAGACTGGCTTTGTTCTAAAAACTTTAGTTACTAAGGCACATACTTCTAATGTACTGCTGTATAGATTACATAGGATGAGAAACTAGGCAAATTGTATTCCTTCCATTTCCATCTCACAATAATAGTTTATTTTTTATATATTGCATTTGTATGTACAGGGAGGATTTTGCATTTTTTCCTGATGTGTGTCTGAAGCTAGAAGTCTTCCATACTGTTCCAGAGCCTCTGGAGGCTTGAAGTAAGGCTTGAAGTAAGATCCCTCATAAAAGATACTTTTCTGATACTGCAGTCCAGAGACCACTGCTGCTGTTAAATGGCTTTCTAGTGTTAATTCCTTTTCTTTAAAGAACACCTGAAGCTCTTCATGCAGAAGAGACTGTATATTTTCAAAAGTATCTGGGGAAAAAAGAAATAATGCTTTCTCTCTCTTTCCTACATAAAGAAGAATAGCAATTGGTGGTGCCTATAAAAGAACACCAAATAATGGACAAAGTTGCAAATAGATTAGAGTTAATAGCTGTAACAGTTACAGAGAACAGAGATTAGTGTTCCTGACCCCATTTAACATGTTTTATTGTTTTGAAACAAAGTCCTTATGTTCAGAAAGTCCAAGTTCATTGTTTTGTCTAATGTCCTTTTTATGCACTTGCATACTTACCTACAATCTTGCATTTTTACTTGGAGTAATAGTATGCTGCTACAAAAGAGGACCTCTGAGTGAATTCAGACCAAGAATTTCTCTTGTTCTGTGTCCTGCTTTCAGCAGTGAAGGGGTACTCCAAGATCAGGATTGCAATTTTCCCTGATAAAGTTCAATCCTCACTTTTAAATATGCTGGCCTCTGAAATTTCCTTAAATGTGGAAATCTTGGTTGTATCATTTGCACAGGACTTCTCTGGCATGGTTGTCAGAAGTCCTCTCTCAAAAATGAGGCCATCCTTGCTCTTCCCACTTGTGTCCAAATCCTGCTTTGAAATTTTGGACCTATTTCAGAAGTAAATTTTGTATCTGGTGGGGTAGATAGCTCACATCCAGGAAGACAGTTTTACCAGACTCAATCTCAACTGGAGTATTTATAGAAGGAGGAAATATTTGAATTTCTGGGAATTGTTGATGGAAGATGTAAAATAGTGCACATGATCAGATACCTACACCCGTGTAAAAACATCAAAAGCATATTT
The DNA here is from genome assembly GCA_013397755.1 of Cnemophilus loriae. Classification (NCBI taxonomy): domain Eukaryota; kingdom Metazoa; phylum Chordata; class Aves; order Passeriformes; family Corvidae; genus Cnemophilus; species Cnemophilus loriae. Next base: position 342,108 of record VZTF01007753.1, read on the forward strand.
TTTCAAGTTCTACTGTTCCTAGCTCAGTTTAGTAACTTAATATATTAACAGTAATTTACAGTAACTTCTAAGTAACTTTTGTTCTATTTCCTTTTGAATGCACAAATCTTTTGCATCCCAAACATACTCTAACAAAGAGATGCATGCATCTACTGCCAACTGGATGAGAATAAACTTTTTGTCTTTATTTAATAACGGGGTATTAAGTTTGAGATTTTTCATGAGTTAGTGCTACAGTAGTTTAAAAACTATATTTCTTGCTTTCTGGCTGTTGCTTATTATTTACTGATTTCAGGCTATACTTGAAAGCCATTACCTGTTAAAGTTCTCCATTGTTAATATTGTTACTATAGGATATGCTTAGTTGCCAGTACACCAAGTCAATAGTAGCAACACCGGACTGACTATGAAATGTTGGCAATGTGATTCTTTTTTAATATCATCGCTCTATCTGATTTTTAAATCACAAAATCTGAGTCTCTGACCACAGGACTCTTGCTTATCTGTATGAGCTACTTTTCAGAATCATCTTCTTCATTAAGACAGAGAGATGTGCTTTTTGTGGTATTTTGATAATTTTCTAAAATAAGCATATCCTTTGCAAGATGATTCCCTGCAATCGAAATCATGCCCAACTTTAATCTGTATATCAACACAGCAGGCAAATATAATATTTAATCTTACTGGCACAGCGACTTTAGAGTAGATAGTACATTTAATAAGACCATTGTGTGAAAGCTAAAGCTTATATAAATCCTGCCATTTTATGGAGATAGCATAAGTATGGCTTCTTAAATTATCATACTGGGATCTTAAATACACTTTTTTTATGCTTTTCTTGTATTTAATTTGTCTATGAGAAGTAGACAGGAATGGTTTTTACAGCTAAGAGGGTATTTCTGTTGTACTTCTGTAGCAATTTGCCCCCTGTGGGACAATGTGTTTTATTCTCACTATGGATCCTCCTCTTGAACCAAAGCCCTAGAGGAAAATTGGCAGACAAGAAGTGAGATCAGAAACATTCCTGAGTGTAAATTATACACTTTAGTGAACTTTTAATCCATTCACAACCATTATTCCCTTTTGCCTAGAAGGGCTGGCTGGGAAAAAATTTGCTGCGTGGTCCTTTGCTGAAGCTGCCTTTCTCACAGCAGTCAGGATTTCTTTCTGGTTTCTCTTAGAGCAGTGGTAGCCAGCAGCTTTGCTGAAACAGCTGTAAATAAGGGCATTTCTGGTTTCTTCTTGCAGGCTGGTTTGTTTAGTTTAACTTTTCCTTTTGACTACTTCTTTTTTGCAAACTGTAATTATGTTAGTCTATTTTTTTTAAGAGTCTTTCTTGTTACACTGCAAAAACCTGCCAGTTGTTGCTTTCTTTACTAATTATTAGATGCAGCATCAGCTGTACTTTCTGCCTTGCCTAATTAAGCAGGTGAAGGAAGTAAGTATATGTATTTGCAAATGGAGGGAAAAGAGAAATGCTAAAAACAACGATATAAAAGCGAGGAAGAAATTGCATCTCAAAATGTCCCTTGCAGTGAAATTTTGAATAGATTTCCTAGTGACTTTTCCTCTACGACTATTTAAACGGATATTATATCTTTAAGATTCAGAGGTGTAGAAACATCTTTTTAGTTGTTAGCTAAATGCGATAGCTTTTTAAATTTTGGAAATGGCCACTTAAAGATTAATTAAATATGAATATACCTATTTTTAAATTCTTATGTAATTGACATTTATTATTGTTTATAAATAAAGTCAATGAAGGTAGCAGTGCAACTCAACTGTAAGTTCAGGTCTACTAGTCAAACTGTTGCTTAGTCCAAAAACTCTTCCATCATCAAATAACTGGAGTAGCTTTGAATATGGAACTGAGTGTCATTTTATGACTATTCCTTCCTCTCCAGTGCAGACAGAGAAGTATTTGGAGAGTACCTTGAAGACAGAGGGTGCCTAACCATCAATACCACTGCTCTTAAGCCCAGGGGTTCCTTTACTGGGGTTCACTCCTTGAAGGCACCAGCTCGAGCTGTTTCTGTGTTACTGCACCTTGAATAAATTGCTTTGTGAAACAAGACATCTGAGGATCTTCTATGGGAAACCCAGGGTTGAGCTGGTAAGGAAACCTTGTCTGACCATGTGAGAGTGGGGTGTGTGGGGAGTCGAGGGAGGTACCCCTTGGCTCACTGGAGCTGCCCATTGTGAAGGGGCTTTGGTCCCAGCAGCGACAGTCTCTGGAGGCAGGAGTATGGCTGCTAGGAAGTCCTGTGAGTGGTCAAACTGAGTTTTCTCAACAGCCTCCTTTGAGGACCATGCTTTGTACCAGAGACTGAAATATTATAGTTTATGACTTTAACATTTTCATGAAGGACTTTCAAAACTGTATTATAAAAAGCTGCAGAGAAGACCACCACACCCTGAATGGGGCACTGAGAGGCCCTGCACCCCTTCGCTGATGAAGATTAGATAAAGGGCTGGGGACATTCACAAAGCACAAGCCTTCAGGGTGGAGATCACAGCCCCAGGCTATCAGCTCCCAGGCTCACACCCTCCCCCCCGAAGGGTCAGGGAGAGAGAGGGTTTGGGTGTGTGCTGGAAAGGCCTCTGGTCAGAGGCACAGTGACCTCGCATCCTGCGCTGTGCAGAGGAGCCCAGCTGAGGGGCCCTTCACCCGGGGAAAAGCTCTCCACAGCAGCCGGGGTGTCAC
>VZTF01007753.1:344946-383062 GCA_013397755.1 Cnemophilus loriae
TTTCTTTTTCTTTTTCTTTTTCTTTTTCTTTTTCTTTTTCTTTTTCTTTTTCTTTTTCTTTTTCTTTTTCTTTTTCTTTTTTTTCTTTTTCTCTCTTCCTTTTCTCTTTCTTTCTCTTTGCCTCTTTTACTACTAAGTAAAAATATCTCAGTTTTTTGGCACTATCATCTAGGCTCGTTTGGTTTTAATCTCACTTTTGGGCATACTTTGAACCTTCTTAGCTCTTTCTGGTTTATACCCGCAGACCCAACTTTCTTTGGTTTTCTGGGTTTAAACGGGATCGTAACAACCAGGTCTCATGGTTGGAATCTATAAAATGTAGCAACACCTGTACGAACTTGGAAACCCTTTTTCTTCAAAGATATTTGAGGCTAGTTAGGGACCTTACTTCTGAGGCCTATAATAGAATGCTCAGTGTATATATTCCTTTTAAATTCTCTGTTGAATTATTCTGCTCTTCTTGAGAGTATGAAATGTTTGCTTTCTTATTGCTATCTATCCATCTCACAGACCACACATACATACTTCAATTCAACCTCACCACTTTTGCTTTCTCTGTTCACTTTCTCTCATATGCCTCAAGACCAGGTGCTCTTCGTTAGCATGAATACTACTAATAACAACAACAACAACAACAACAACAACAATAATAATAACAACAACAACAATAACAATAATAATAATAGTGTTTACAGCTAGTTTAGAGAGCTGAATATCTTTGTCTGAGACTCTAGGCTGGTCATGGTCTTTTTTCAATGTTTTTTTACAACAGTTTCAGCATAGTACAAAAAACTCCAAACAAACCACACCCACCATTTTTTATGAGACCATATCTTTCAGCCTAAATATCTTTTCCTCCTCCTACTCACTTTTTTGTTATACTCCTATAGAAGTCCATTGTGTCATCTGAATAGCTCCTTCTGTAGGACCCTTCATATGTGTGTTTCCAGAGTTCAGCTTTGCCTGCTTTACTCATTTCAACTTCCAACCTATTTAGACAGGTCATTTTTTGTAACCTTTTAACCCCACAATGGCTGATTTATTTGAATAAGGGACATCTATACACATTATTTAAAATTTTTGTATATTTCATTTATAAAATTGCCATCACAATGTGTAACCCATAAAGGGAAAAAATTTTGCATGTCATGTCTACCTTCTGGATTTGTCTCTACATAATTTTGCAATCATATATCCCAGAATTAATTTCATAAAAGTTTGGTTGCTTTAGTAGTATTTATAAGCTATTTTACATTTATCTAACTTTAGTTGTGATATTGCCAAACTTATCTAATTGAAGACAAAGTTACCGTCTGAGAGTTAAAAACTGTCTATCAGTTCTAACAGTTGCTATGCTCTCTTAGGCTTACACTATGAATTAGAAATCGTTGCCATTAATGCACTTTTAATTGCAGTATCTTCTGAAACGAGGCTGGATATTAAATACGAATCATGACAAATGTTTTCTGTAAGTATTCTTTATTGAAAAAGAGTTCTCAGGGTTTTTGTTTAAGTATCATTTCCTGTGAAGATTTTTTTTTGCTACCTACTCAGCAACAGTGGGAAGAAAAATAGAATTGGGTTCTTGCTACTCAGAAGTAAGTCACTGGAACTGCTCAAGACATTTACTTTTTAACTCCACTTTTCAGAGATTTAAAATCATGTTTATCTCTTTAAGAGAGAGAATGATTTCGTGATGTCTGTTGATGATGTGAAGCAACATTTGGAAAGTCATTGGAGTTCTGCCTTTTTTAGGCCACTGTAAGAATAAGGAAGAGAAAGTTTTGATACTATTAATTTTACTCATTGTTTCACTGTCTTTTTTTTTTTTTTTTGGTTGACACTTTCAACCGTTCTACCAATAAATATTTTTACCTTTCAGAGCAATATTTTCATAAAATATTGTTATAGAAATTCTCAGTGGGTTTGTAGCGAAAATGTACAAAACTGTTTTGGTTTTATTTCTAAAGATTGGAGGGAAGGCAGCTCATCTATACTACTTGCCTGAATTTGGTGAGAGGAAGAGAGAGTTATACAGCTGAAAAATTTTCTATCTTTTGATTTATCACAGACAAATCTATATTTGGATCTCATAACTCACATATAGTCAGCTAAACATAAGATTCAAAACTTCAGTGATCACTGTTGAATCACGTTTAGAGCAGCACACATTGACAAGAGTGAATGATAAACGTGTGTCTGCAAATGAGCAAATGGGAAAATAGACCTGTGTACCTCATCAGTTCCCAGAATTATGCTGGAATTTATTTGCCACTATCAACAAATAAAAACATACTGAAATGCATCTAAAAAGTGTGAGAAAACGAGAAGTGACAAGTAACATGGTCTTGCAAAGAACACATTGAAGAGGATGAGTCTGATCTTTTTTTTTCTGTGACAAAATAACATATTTTGTGGATAGAGGAGAAGCGGGAGATGTGATCTCTTGACTTATGTCGGAGTTTTACCAGTTTTAGATTTTACATTTTGACAGATGACCTTGGAGAACACAGTGCAAAATACATTATGGATTACACTGGCTCGAACCTGTTTGCAGAGACTAATTATCAGTGGCTCATAATCAAAACAGAAGTGTCTAGTGAGTACTGATATTCAATATTTTTCATTAGTACTCTGAAAGATGAAATGCAGGCTGTTCATTACATTCACAGATCAAGCTACACTGTGGAAGATTACCAGCCCAGGCAAAGTTTCAGGCTCCATAACCAATTACAAAGTGTTGCTTACTTAAGGTAACACAGACATGGGAGGTGGAACAAGTCAGTAATAGCCATTTTACAGAGAATACGTAAGGGATTTAAACAGAACATAACACTAACATGAACCAGAGGTGATACACTGTTGCAGAGTACCTGGCTGGGCTTAGAGATTCATGTACAGTGTCTCTAAAACAGAGAAAGCTATTTTTTCAACTTCTACTTTGGTGTGGGGGAAGCTGAAGTACTGTGTGAAGTTTTAGGTTTTGCATTTTAAGAAGGATGCTAAATAAAGGTAGGGAATCTGAAGGAAATGCTAAAAGTTGGTTAAACACTGAGCTTACTTAAGGAAGTCCAGTGATAACACAACAATTGCCAAAAATATTATGGATGGCTACAAAAAAAAAGCAGACCATGGTAATTTGGGATCTCAGTTGTAAAAGTGCAAGTACCTTTCTATCAGCTTACATGGATGATGCAAGAACTAAAGTACTAGGCAAGATTTAAACCTTTACCTAACTTATTCATTGAACAGGAAGAGCCATGTTTCTAAAACATGAGTTATTTTAGAGCTATATAGCTTTTTTTCTTTGGAATAGCTAAATTAAATGACATGAAATTATATTTGTATTTTTTATATTTTTATAAAAGAAAAGAGAATTATGAATGATTTCTTTGCTCTCAATTTGGTCAATGCAAGCTTTCCTCTGACTTACTTTTACTTTGGGAGCATTTAAGAGAGCGCAGACTCTGTTTGGTTTCACAGAAATAGAGTATAATTTTACAGATGTTTAGAGTGGTGTTGACTGTGTGCAGTTAGGATTCATAACCATTTTCTAGCAGGAAAAAGGTGTATTCCAGCCATTCTGAGTGGCAAGCATCCTAACCTATGTGCATGAAATAAAGGTGTTTGACAGAAATGATAATCCCCAGTATGACATGGAATAAGTAAGTGTGGCCCTTTGGAGGGTGTCATACAGACTGAAAATCTAAAGGGCAGTTGAAGGTTTTAGTTACATGTAAGGAAAAATAATCTGCCTAATACTTGCTACCATCTTTTTCCCATTGCCACTATTTCCTTAAGTGACAAAACAGTGCTCTCCTTTCCAACAACTTGTTTCTTCATAATTTGTGTGATCCAGCTTGAGACATACTTAACCAGTGATTGGATAAAGAAGTGCAAATAAGTGGCAGGAAGAGGACTTTTATATTTTACCTCCTTTTTTGTGTGGAAATTGCAGCTGAACTCAGATTGCAATCTGCTGTAAATTTGGTAAGTATAAAAGAAGAAAATTTTTTTCCTGCAATAGAAGTATCTTCAGTTGTTGAAGTTTCATTTTCTATTTTTCCTATCAGCCGTAAAGAAAAAATTGGGTTTTGTGATAAGAATATGAGTCTATTTTAAATAAATAGATATGCAGACAAACTGTGAAATCAAGCAGTTATTTTTGGTTCCAATTTTGGTTTATGTTCAGTTTGGACATGGTTTTCTACATTGATGAAATTAGTCGATAGAGGCATCCTCATTATCATACCAAATCACACAGTCTATGTCACTGATGAAGACTTTAAACAGTACTGGTCTCAATACAGACCCCTGAGGGACACTACTCATCACTGGACTCCATCCACACAATAAACCGCTTGGTCAGTGCTGTCCGGATGCGACCATCTGAACAATTCCACATCCATCAAATACTCTGTCCACCAAATCAATCTCTCTCCTTTATAGAGAAGGATGTTGTGGAGGATCGTGTCAAAGGCCACCTTACAGATGTTGAGATAGATGAAAATCCTTCCCTTGTCCACTGATGGAGTCACTCCTTTACAGAAGGCCACTAGATTGGTCAGGCAGGACTTGCCTTGGTGAAGCCTTGCTTGCTGTCTCAAATTACCTCCCTTTCCACCACATGCCTAAATAGAGCTTCTAGGTTCTCTTCAATGGTCTTCCCAGACACAGAGGCAAGATTGATGGATTGGTAGTTCCTTGGGTCCTCCTTTCTACCCTTTTCAAAAATGGAGATAATTTTTCCTTTTTTCCAGTCATCTGAGACTTGATCTGAGAGTCATGAGTCTTCAAATCTCAGAGAGAGTGGCTTGGCAACTACATCAGCCAAACCCTGCTGACTCTGGGATCCATCTCATTGGGTCCCACAGACTCGTGTAAATTCAGGTTCCTCAGGTGTTCTCGATCCTAATCGTCTGCAGTGGAAGTGACTTTGCTCCTCTAGTCCGTCCACTCAAGAGGTGTGGGAAAAGAAAAAGAGATTGACAGTCTGAGACAAAAACACTGTTGAGTACCTCAGCCTTTTCCTCCTTTGTTGTTACCATTTTACCAGTCCAGTTTGTCAGGGAGGGAATATGATTTCTTTGACCTCTTTTGGCTGGCATACCTAAGGAATCCCTTTTTATTGTGTCTTTCGCCAAGTTCCTTTCCAGCCGGATCACACCCCTACCCAACTGGGCAGTGTCCCTATACTCTTGCCTGGACACCTGTCCCTGTTTCCCAGGTCATTGGAGTGCTGTAGATACCATCCTATATATCTTGTTAAAATCAAGAGAAGAAAAATATACTTCTTTCACCATATCCACTGAGCAAGGGATCTTATCTTGAAATTTTATCAGCTTCCCCAGGTACAATTTTCTCTTTGTAAGTACGTAGTGGCTGTTCTGTAACACTGCCTAGTCCTTAAGAAGCCTAGGTGTGGATTCCAGGAGGATTTCCTTACTGGTCAACCCAGGCGCTGAGACAAAGTTGACTAGCCTGTAGTTCCCTAGTTATGCCTTCTTGAAGATGAGTGTTACATTTGCTAGTTTCTGTTCATTGGGATCATCTTCCAGCTGCCATTGTATTAAAAAAAAAGATAGTTTGGCCTTGCAATATCAGTCATCTCCTTTGGCACTTTTTCAGCCTCATTTCTTGTGCATGTCCAATTTAATTATATTGTTCCTATGTCAAAATTTCTGCAACCTGCAGAATGCTTCGCTAGCTACCAAAGTTGTGATACAGTGAATTTGAAGAGGTGGTAGGCAGTCAAGCGTGAGGAGAATGATAGGCAATGACTATCTGAAATGTAGATTTTGGACTCTCCAAGCAGAAGCCTTACTAGCTACAACCAGCATAAAGTGCTGGTAAAATTTTGTCAACAATTGAACCAAGAAAAAGTGGTACATCCAGATTAAGAGACTTGAGACAGAACTGTAGTTGGGAGATTGATCATGAGCTGTACTTCAGCACAATGAGTATTTAGAATGAGAAACACAGGGGCTGAAGATAAGAGTTCCCAGAAAAGAAGTAAAATATGGAAAGAGAAAGTGATCTTAGAAAGAAGGAGTCTCAGACAGAGAGGTAGGTAAACACCCTCTCTGGAGAAAAAATGTTGGCAGTGGGGATGATCCCAGAAAAGAGGGAGCTGCATGAGGGCAAGCTCCAGGGATGGCCGAGGACAGTGAACAGTTACACTTGAACTGATGCCTGTGGGCAGCTGTACAGCACAAGCCCCATGTCTTTCTGCCAAGACTCCTTGTGCCAGCAGGGATTTCTCTGAGGGGATGGGCACTAAGTGTCTTGTTGATACAAAAAATAATTTTTCTTTTATGCATTCTCCATATATATTTATAACTGTGTAGACTAGTATTGTATAGTTATACAGTTTCATTACTCCAGTACTATTATGGATCTAGCAAGCATTAGACAAGCCCTGCCTTAGGTTCAGATTTTTGGCAGCAGCTTAAATTCGAGTGACCCGCACCTAAACCGCACTGGCTTGTAAATTCTTAAAAATGCCAAATCAGGTCTATTATAAAATGGGTTATTTATTGAATAGACAGAAGATTAACAGACAAAAGGCCTTAAACAGAGGTATTACACAGGTGAAAACAAAAAACTACTAGTAGATTTGCATAAAAATGTGCATGATGTAAAGGTACCTATATTATAGCTAGCAAATAAACAGTATCTATTAGGAGTCAATGTAACTTACCCCTGAACTGATGATGGGGTACACACAGAGTCCTTTCACTCAACCTCTAGAAGAGTAACCACAAAGTAGGCATCCCAACTTCAGGTAAAAGCCCTACGTGTTTCCAGGGAATGTGCAGAAGACTTTTGGTTGTGAAAGTTTTGTGTAGATTTTATAGTCTGTAAAGTGAAGTGTCTGTCAGTCAGAACTTCAAGGCTTATCTTTTTTCCGTTTGTTCTCAAGGCAAAATATTTATTGTCAGCTGGGAATGCCACCTCCACGGTGCCAGGGATAACTCACAACCAGACAGATGTCCAGCTTGGGTTATCTCACCAATTAGCAGATTCATATGAGGGGGAAGATCCCCAGAGTCATTGCACCAGCTGATAGAACAGATAAGCTCTTCTGTGGCAGAGGGGAACATCCTGCCACAAGTCCTTTTCCTATTAGGCAAACAAAATTCCTGAAGGCCTGTTCTAATCTTGCTTTTTATGGGAATCAAGGACGGGACACCTTCCCAAGACACTTTCCCACATATGAGACGTAAACAACTAGCAAGGACGGCATCTTCAGAAGGGGTTGAACCAAGAGGGGGAACTACTTCATTACTTCATTACTTCATTACTTCATTACTTCATTACTTCATTACTTCATTACTTCATTACTTCATTAATTACCTGTGTTTCTAATTAGTTATTCTTGTCAATTATGCTAATTTGCTAAACTTATGAAACTGGACATGCTCTATGTCATGTGTGCATCTTTGCTGCATTTTTGTTGTGCATGTCTGCATTTTATCCCCTAGTCTTGTTCGGCTCTTGATTTTGCAGCTCAAAAGGCAACAGTGTGGCTAAGTAAGCCTGCTGGGGAGAGGGAGCAAGTGGAAAACTGGCAGGCAAGGTGCAAGCTTGATTCTTGCTGTATTTCAATGGTCTCAAATCCACTACAGGCTGGGCTGTGCTCAGTCTCCTCTGTGACATTACCGCTGGCTGCAGGGACCTGGGCATCCTGAGAGCAATCTTCTACAAAAGAAACTGGAGTAAAACCACAAGTTATTTTAGAATTTTCCAGGTTGGTCGCAGTTTCCTATCTCACTAAACAGTGTTTTCCATTTACTTCAGACCTTCTTTTGCAGCTAGTGTACATATATACGTCCTTGTCTTTGCTCTTTACATACCTCAGTAGTTTCAGCTCCAGCTGTGCTTTGGCTTTCCTAACTCCAGCCTTGAAAACACAAATAATGTGTGTTCCCCTGGGTCAGATCTTTGTTTACACCTCTTTGTAAATCTTCTTGAAATACAGTTCATCCATGACAGTTAACTGCAGTGAATCTTTCCACAGTTAATTGCTGTGAATCTTTCCACTTCTGTGGTTTGAGGATCCTCTCTGTGAAGATGACCAGCTATCCTGTTCCCTTTTGTCATCCAGGGCCATCTTCCATGGGAAAATGCAAACTACATTGTTTAGCAAGAAGAAATCTGTTCTGGCATTCTCAACAGGGATTTTACTGTTTGCTTTGCACATTTCCTATGGGATCTTAAACTCTGTTGTCTCATGGTCACTACCGCCAAGGCTACCCTACATATTCACATCCTCAACCACTCCTTTCTCTTCTGTGAAGGAGCAAGCCAGTTGGCTCATTGATCACTTAAGTCAAGAAATTTTCTTCAACACATCCATAAACTTCTGGACTGCTTGCAGCTATCCCTCTGCCCTCTGAGGACATTTCAAGAGGTCAAAATTCCCATAACTACCAAGGAGGACATGAGACTACAGGGTTTCTCTCAGCTGACTAGGGAATGCTTAATTTCTTTCCCTTTGGAGTGAACTGATCTGTAACATATACTTGTCTTATGACCTTTTCCCAGTAGCTCTTGACTGGCTTGCCACACCTGTCAAGGCAAAGCTTCGTGAACTCAAGCATCTCCTTTCTTTCCTGGTCTTTCTCTTCTAAAAAGCCTTTGTGCATCATTGGCAGAACTTCAGTCGTATGGACAATACCACTGAATCTCTGCAATTCCAATAAGACTATACCTGTGCAAATGCATCAGCAAACTCGTTCTTCCAATGTGTTTTCTATTTAAGCGATCTCATGCATAAGCACTTGAGGTGAATTCCCTCAGCACAGTGTGATACCACTTTCACAAAAAAATGCAAGAGCTTTCTCAGTCTGGACACTTCCTCAGTGTCTTCTGTGCCTCTGTCTTTCCTCTGTACTGGGCTGCCGTCTCCTGAGAAAGCAGTTTGAAGGTTTCAGCAGGTAGGTAATATTGTTCTTGCCCTGCTTTTGTGTATGGATCAAAGAGTGAATGCTTACAATAGTTCAGATGAACTAATCTGAAGTAACTATCCATGCTGAAAACTAATTTTGTTTCATCTGAGTTTTTAAAACACAAATTAGTGCATTCGATCAGAATTTGGTAGCATATATGTCAGTGAACTTGATGTAGAAATGGATGGCTAAAGTTCTGCAGTCAGACAGACTACTAGTCTGTAGTTAAAATATCTCAACATCTACACACATGCCCACTAGGACTGCATAGAAAGCTTGGTGCTGTCTTCTGTCTGAGAAATTTTACATAAAAACATATATGTGTTTTTTGAAAACTTGCAACATATCTGTAGTCTGTACTTTATGGAATTTACTTGAATTCTTTTTATCACATCGGTATTGAAATCTTTAGCAGGAGAGTGACAGACACTGCAGAAAAAAAATCAATAATTAACATGAGAAAATATTTTTTTTCTTCGTAATTTCTGTAGGTTTTTACAGTGCAATCTCTTTGGAGCATCTATATTTTAAATTTCACATGTTCAGATGGAATTACATTTGACCTGTTGCAGAAAAGACTTTTCTAACCACCAGATATTGTGCTGAATTTATTTTTTTCAGGAAGATATAAAGTGGACTTCAATATAGTGCTTTGTGTCTTGCTGGAAAAAAATAAGGAAAATGAAGTTAACTTTTCTTTAGTATTTCTTGATATCGTGAGTCATGTCCTGTTACAATCAATATTTAGAAAGTGTAGTTCCAAGAGAAGAATAAAGGAACTCTAAATATGCTAAAAAATTATTTTCAATTACCTAATATATTAGGAAACTCTCTGATAGCACATTGCTGAGGGGTATAGTTAACTTATGATACGAATGCTTAGGGCTTTTTTCATGTTTTCTTATTCAAACAAAAAACATTTACTTATTTCCGCATCACGACACTGTGAAGTAAGTACAGTTTTAATGCATTTTAGTACACACTACACACTTCAAATCATCCCAAAAGAATTTTCAGGTGATTTCAAAGGGGACTTCAAACAGATGTGGCAAATTAAAAGCTTCAAAATATCTGTTTAATGTTTTACAGGACACCATGTTTCTGTGCATATGTCTACACATGTATATGTTTAAAAAGGAGAGAGTGAGGGATGGATTTTTTTTATTACAATGGTACGTTCTGCTCACTTACACTTCTTTTTACTTATTTTCTGGACTGCTTCTTGTAAGTGACTTAATAGTTTCTCTTTCTCTTTTTCGAAACTTTTATGAGTATTTTCAATTGAAATTATTTGAAACCTTTCCCTAGTGCTAGCTAATATGAAGTCAGAACAGGAAATCAGAGAACTGTGAAGGAGAAATGATGGCTCTTGAAAGGAAATTCCTCTTAAGGAGATTTTTGTAATATAAAGGCACTATCAAATTTCTATAATACATTTTGAAAAGGCAGACGTGAGAGATGTTGGCCTGTAACTGAACCAATTTACAGCAGAACTGATAAAAGATATCACAGTTCATATTTTTAAAAGTCAGTGTACCATCCTTCACTTGAAATGTTAACATTTCTCTCCAGATTAATATTGTCATAGGTTAAAAAACATTAATACAGTAGTTTGTGACTGCATAATACAGGGTGTAATGCTGGGGACATTCTTGGATGGCATTTTTAATTTTATGGGTACTTGCATTGTACTAATATTATCAACAATTCTGATGAAAATGTATTTTAGTATGAATAATGGTCAGTGTCTCAGCAAGATGTAGCAGGAGAGAATGCACAGCACAGACCCTGTGTGAGAAGATACTCTTTAGAATGGAAAAAACAGAATGGCGGGGAAAAGTATTTTTTTTCTTCAGTTAATAATTTTAGAAATCTTTACTTTGGTAAAATTGCGGTTATGTGAAATTTTTTAAAAATAATGTGTTACATCAGTCTGACTATGTTATAGCCTATAACAATTCCCTTTGTCTCTAATATCTGATATTTTGTTTGATTTTTTTTGACTGTATAAACTAAGTCTTTCAGTTGATTGTAATTATATTAAAATGCAATTGACTAAAAAATAAGGTATCTTCATGGTTTTCCTTTCGCTTTCCCCCTTCCTGCTCTACTGATGGTGCTATGCCTTAATCAGGCCACTCTGTTGCCAAGCACAGAAAAGTTGGATTATCCTTGGAACACAAGTGGAGGTTCTTTGTTCAGTGAACTCACTCTTTTCTTTGTATTACATTTATTGACAAAATTACTCACTGGATACTTAGATGTGAACTCATAATTATTTATTGCATTTAGAAAGCAAGTCTGCAGTCCACATGTTCGCCTACTGTCCCATATAAAAGACAAACTTGAACTGCGGTCTATTTTCAGTGAAGGAGTGCCTGTTTAGTATCTGATTTCTGCACGGTATTAGAAGCAGAAGTGCAAAAGCATAAAATAAGAGGCAAACTTTATGTATTTTTGAACTATGAAGATCAGAGAAAAGTGTCAAGAATCTATGTGCACTGTTATTCCCAGGTTCCTTTCAGAACTTCTTTATAGAAATTATTTCCTTAGATAGTTTTAATCTAAGACATTTGCTTCTGGAAATTACAGTGGTATTTTGGCTTTTTCCCTGTAAATCCATTTGATAGTGGTTAAATTAGATTTTGAAGACAAAGCACTAACATGAGAAAAATGTTGAATTTAGCAGTGCGTCTCTGTAAAAGTCCTCCCACATCCGAGTCAGGTGCACTGGGCTTTTGATCAGGTTCACAATTAGTCAAACAAATAATTGTGAGCAAACACTGTTAACTAGGAATAATTCTAACTATAGAATTTATAATTGGTAGTGACAGCTATAGTAAGTTTGGACCTCTATTCTAATATATTCCAATCAACATAATAACACCTATGGGGGTAACTGACCACATATTAAAGGATAATTATGATCCTTTAAAGTCTTTGTTAGAGATATACGTTGTGTTCCTTCACATTCATTTAGCTTTGTAATTTTCCTTCTGTGTTTTTCTCATGTTATTTTTACATGGATATTTAGCACGTTTGGAAGAGTAACAAAAAACACTTTCCATATTCTAGTGATAATGATTAGAAGATCAAACAAAAATTTTACAAATATTAAAAACATAGGACTCATATAAACTCTTCTGAGTGAATAATGCGGCCTGGGATATGTTTTCAAACATGTGCTTCTCACACCTCATTATAAAATAAATTAAAATTAAAAGAAAGTTATTTGAGAAATTTTATAATCATCCAAATTCTAAAGTCTGTTTAAATCAAGAAACTCTTTCAAATATATTACTCACTAAGATTTTATTTTGCTATCACTGTCAAATTTTCTTGAAAATATAAATATTTTCTTCAGAATGACTTTAAAGAAATCTTGTCAGTTACTTTTCTATCTCCTATTTTTAATTCTATTGAAACTTTGAGACATTATTGGGACACTTATTTATGTGATTAAGGTCACTGTACGTTCATATTCAGGTGACTCAAATTTTGCAACCACAAAAAATGACAGCTTTCAGTCTGAACTTTTCTCTTCATAGCTACTTTTTGCTTTAAAAAATGTAGGTAAACATTCCTCCCCACTCTTCCTTTCCCCCAAGAACTGAGGCTTTTCAACTGGTGGTAACTGTGTTTCTCTTTTCCCATTTTAAATATCATCCATAGCCTCATTTTTTGAAGCTTGTTACTAATTTTCTTCTAGGAAATTTGGAGAATTCATATGTTCTGTTTCATTCTTTCACAGGCTGCTAGAGAGGGCTTGTATGTGCACAGAAAACACAAACATCTTTCTGAAAGGTTCAAATCATACTATTCTATTTTATTTAAGATAGTTCACTGTATGTTTCCACTGAGATTAGTTTTGAATGATGAAAGAACTAAAGTTTCATTTTGAAATAACTGATGTTTAAATCATCGTGCTGAGAGTTAGCTGAAGGGACCCATAGAGCAAACTGAAGTTTCTGTCAGAAAGGTCCAGGGAGCAGTGGGGGAGAGCAACAAAAACCCCAGACGCAATAAATGTAGCTATGTAATTAAGCTTCAGATGGAAAGATTTTTGCAGTGCAGTTCTTTGCTCATCCGTAGCAGTCAAACCCTTTTATACAGAGACTGTGCAAAGTTTTAAAGAATGGAAGAAATGTAAACAATATTTTTCAACTTGGACATCAGAAGGGAAATACTAGACAATTCAGGAATTATGTGTAAATTCTAGTCTACATTATGATTATATGGGAAAAAAAAAAAAGGAAAAGAAAAGAAAAGAAAAGAAAAGAAAAGAAAAGAAAAGAAAAGAAAAGAAAAGAAAAGAAAAGAAAAGAAAAGAAANAAAGGAAAGGAAAGGAAAGGAAAGGAAAGGAAAGGAAAGGAAAGGAAAGGAAAGGAAAGGAAAGGAAAGGAAAGGAAAGGAAAGGAAAGGAAAGGAAAGGAAAGGAAAGGAAAGGAAAGGAAAGGAAAGGAAAGGAAAGGAAAGGAAAGGAAAGGAAAGGAAAGGAAAGGAAAGGAAAGGAAAGGAAAGGAAAGGAAAGGAAAGGAAAGGAAAGGAAAGGAAAGGAAAGGAAAGGAAAGGAAAGGAAAGGAAAGGAAAGGAAAGGAAAGGAAAGGAAAGGAAAGGAAAGGAAAGGAAAGGAAAGGAAAGGAAAGGAAAGGAAAGGAAAGGAAAGGAAGGGAAAGGAAGGGAAAGGAAAGGAAGGGAAGGGAAGGGAAAGGAAGGGAAAGGAAGGGAAAGGGAAAGGAAGGGAAAGGAAGGGAAAGGGAAAGGGAAAGGAAATAAAAAAGAGAAAAGACCAAAACAACCCAGACAGTAGATGATGTGGCCTGTCCTTTAGAAAGTAATAATGAGTTTATTTTAACCTTTTTCGTAGTGATTCTGTTGTAGTTCCATGTTCTGAAGATTTGAGAGTGATTTCTGTCTTTGTGATATACTAAACAGATCTGAGTTCTGGTCTTTGATGTAGTACCTTTTATATTACAATCCTTAACACTGATGTTATATTAATGTGTATGTAATTAGAAAAACCAACTGGTTTCATGACTGATTTTCAGGAACTGGATAATTTAGTACCAGTTTCTAAAAATGAAGGGTTTTTAATTTTTGAATTTTCACACCAGCTGTCTGCAAAAGGTTAATATGTACCACACAGAATTCTTGGAAAAAGAATTAAAATACATGCAGAACAAATAAATCATAGAAATGCTGGTTCAAAATTACTCTGGAGGTCATTTGTCTCAGCTCTCCAATCCAAACTGCTATTGTTCTAAATCAGTCATAAATTCATACAACAAACATCCGAAAGTTTTTCAAGGGGATCATAACCTCTTTGGCAACCTCATTGCACCATAATGCAATGCATTCATAATCACAGAATGAATGGGGTTGGGGGCAACTTCTGGAGATCATTTAGTCCAACTCCCTTGAAAAAGTGGGCTCATGTAGAGCAGGTTGCACAGGATCACATCCAGGTGGGTTTTGATTATCTCCAGAGAAGGAAACTCCACAATGTCTGTCAGCAGCCTTTTCCAGGGCTTGCTCCCATAGAGAATTTTTTCCTCACAGTCACGTGGAACTTCCCATGTTTCAGTTGTGCCCATTGCCCCTTGTACTGTTGCTGGCACCAGTGAAAAGAACCTGACTCTATCTTCTTGACGCCTATCCTTAAGTTATTCTTAGGCATTTATAAGGTCTCCTCTCATTCCTCTCTTCTCCAGGCTAAACAGGCCCAGCTCATTTAGCCTTGTCCCACAGGAGAAATGCTCTAGTCTTCTTCTCCTCTTCATAGCCCTTCACTGGACCCTCTTCAGAACTTCCTTATCTTTCACGTACTGAGGAGCCCAGACCTGGACACAGTGTTCCACATCAGGGAGGAGCAGAAGGGCAGTATCACCTCCTTTTACGTCCTGTCCCCATTCTTCTTAATGCATCCCAGAACACCACTTGTCTTCTTGGCCTCAAGGACACACTGCTGGCTCATGGACTGCTCATTATCCACCAGGATCCCCAGGTCCTTCTCTGTAGAGCTGCTTTCCAGCAGGTCGGTGAGAGAGACTGAAATGGTAATGGTTAATGACTCGAACAATCGGCCGTGTGTGAAAGCAGTGGGTGCTTTGCTGCGGCCAGGTTTGCCAAAGGGAAGAAGGAGAGATTTTGGGTGTGTGATGATGAAGCCTCTGACCTGTGTAAGAACAGTTCAGGCAAAGAGAGAGTGCGCACACACCACTGGACGATGACCATGCAAACTGACCTTTGTTTTAGCAGCAACCTGGAGCTTGAGCCAGATAAAGGCAAAGGCTCATAAGAAGCAGAACCTGAAAGGTGGGATAATGCTTCTTATCATGCCATTTTACTCTGTTGAGCAACTGTCACGTAAAAATCCTCGAAACACACAGACACACACACCACACACACACACCCTGTCCCCAAAGGTGTCAAGTGCATGGGGTTATTCTTCCCCAGTTGCCACATCCTGCATTTGCCTGTGTTGAACTTATTTATGTTCCTCCCTGTACAGCTCTTCAGCCTCTCCAAGTCTCACTGAATGGCAGCACACACATGGAATTATCTTTTCTAATATTCAACCTGAGCTTCCTGAGATGTGTCTTTTTGGTACTGCTTCATGTTGCATTGTCTGGAACTAGCAAGAACATTTTACCTCCATTGTCTTCATAGCTGGTTTATAGACACAGCTGTGAGATCAAGGACTGTGGAAATGAACCTGTGTACCTAGCTGTATTGCAGTCTCTAACTTGGGACTGAGTAAGTCTGAGGACAATACCCTAAAGGGGAGCTCAAAAGTTGGATTCTCAAGCTACTGTCACTTCTGAAAGGTGAAAGACTATGTTCAGTAACATATACTTTATTTCATTCTTCTCTCAAACAAGAGAAAATATACTCTCACGTTGAGACTGCATTTTTCACTGGTATCCTTAAAACACTTGCTAAACAAATGGTATTGCAGAAGTCTTAAATGCACATGACAAGCTTACTTCAGACTCTATATCAAATCGCTATGAAAGAAGAACCACTGAAGTAAACAAATCTTGAGAGTGTTGTGTGTATCGCACTTTTTTCCACCAACCTAGCATTTTTATCACTGAGTGATTACTCTATTGTCAAGGGAGACCAAATTGATTAATCTCCTTGGGATCCTCGGCTAAAAGCTGTGAAAACTTAACCTAATATTACTCTTCCTTAGTTTCCCACTCATTTCCTTCAATTGACTGTTTCTGGGGTATTTTGTTTTCTATTTAAAAAGTGTTAGTCTCTGTGCAATAATAAAAGCCATGCAGAGCAAACATGGCTTAACACTCAGCTTACTTTGACTTGACTTAATTTCCCTGACCCTTGTATCTCACTCTTGAGTCTTTGTGCCTGGGGGTATTTAAAGCGTGTGTAGATGTGGCACTTAGGAACATGATTTAGTGGTGGACTTGGCTGTGCTTGGTCAACAGTGGAACTCAATAATTTTATTGTTCTATTGCTCAGTCACTTAAATACTTAGTGAAGGTTAAAAGATTGTATCTTGGAGCATGAACAAGCAACTGTGAGGGAAAGGATAGCAGTACCTCATGGTACTGATGGATGGTACTCATGGTACTCATGATGGATCAACGGATTTACAAAATCATTTCAGTCTGTTTTATTTGTTATAAACATGTGCCTAGAAGGGGCGGAGTTCAAGAACACCACAGAATATAGTATCTGAATTTGTTTTCTCCCACCTCTCAGAAGTTAAAGCTACATTCATAAGGACTTTAAAAAAAATCCAAACAAACCAGTAGGTTTGATTTCTGTGAAGTATTTTGACTCATTCCTATTCCCATGACAAGGAATTAATCTGAGAGTTTTATAAATGCAATTTGCAAAGAAAATTAATTCTTACATATTTTGTACATGTATGTGTTCATATGTCAAGAAAATTGAAAATTCAGTTAAGCAATTTTTGCTTTTATTTATGGTTTTGATGAATTTATTAAAATATCTTTAAAATATTTCATGTTTTAAAGCTCTCTCACTTCCCTTTCTAACATATGTGGTTTCACTACTGTTGCTGTTCTGCACCCTCCATGTCTGTGTTTCTAGTAGGTCTTTATATGGAAGCAAAACAAATTGAAATTAATTGTAGTGTGACACAGATATTTGCTTCCTAAATCACTTTCTGTTCATTTATCTCTGATTCTCAAAAGAGGTTCCATGAAGAAGAGTTAGAGCTTTGATCATGCCCACCACCACCTTTTTTTTCCTTTTTACAGTTACTTATCTAGGAGAGCATCAACACTTTGTTCCTATGGGAACCAGCCCGCTATATCTTTCCAGGGAAAGAATTTCAGCAAAAGCTGCTACTTTCCAAAGCAGATGAACAGCTCTTCTGTGCATAAAAAGAGTATGATAATAGAAGAATTTCCACACCTCTTAGGGCTTTGGTCAGTATTCTGGGCTTTTTGAGAAATGTGTTTGCAAAACCTTGAAATACCTGGCTTTGCAAAGCCAAATGAGAAAACTAGTACAAGAGTCTATACCTCATGCATCAGATATTACTGGATGCATCTCTTTAAATCCAGGGTTACAACACAAAAAAACCTGTTAAATATTTGCCTGACATATACTCTTTGTTCCTTCTGCAAGTCATGAAATTTTATGTGAATAGGCTTATTCTTAAGGCAAGGCTTGGAAACTATTTAGGACAATACAATAAGAGTTTCCTTGAATATCCTAGAACAGAAAGATAAATTTCTGACTCAGATAAAATAAAACAGGATAAAAATATATGTTGCATTTAGGCAATAATTTGCAGATAAACTTGAAAGAAACTTGACAAATTGTGTTTACTCACTAAATATTCATAAAGGAAATAATCTCTGACTTCTGACTTCACTTTAATTACACAACTTATGTCTCTGCTTTCCAGTATGTTCTATTACCTGCTAATTTGTTATCATCCATATGTGTGTTACTTGAACTTTTGAACAGTACTACTCTTTTTCAGGGTCAGCATCAGTAAGATTATCCTTTTGATCTTAACTGATGCTCTGAACATTAACCTTTCTCTCTGATAGCACTGTAAAAAGAAAATTATACTCATCAACACCATATAAATGCAAGGAGTAATGATCCAGTTTTTTAGCATAATTTTGTTGCTATAATCTGTTGTTTATCTCAGTGACAAAAATCAATGTAATCATCCCTACAGAGATAACAGGTTTTCTGTTTGGTTTTACAGTTCAGGCAGGAACTGAGAAAGAAAAGCATTTCTGTCGAAAGATGCCTGGAAAGGGTAACAGGAAAGGTTTTTTGTCAGGAGTGTCTGCGAAAGGGGATCATCAGTGAGCCGTGATACGCTAGAATTACTTCTGTGAAAAAGTCTAAGAGTGTAAATATAACTCATACTGAATGAGATCAAATGCTTTATTTCTGCTGGTAGATCACAGTGAATATTTAGAGAAAAATTATACTCTGGTGGGTGTATAGAGTGATCTTGCTTTTGCCATTCCTTACCAATTTTTGGAGACATAAGACTTACTGACTCGCTCTTTTTAACTCCCTCCAGACTGTTTTGCCTAATTATTCTATTTTCCATGAACTTGCCTAATCTCTTTTCTGAAATCCTTATATATACTTTTGGTTTCCATGACATTTTATGACAAAAAGTTTTGGAGTGTATTTATACAGTATGGGAAAACATGCTCAGTGTTTTCTCTAATTGATGGTTTCACAGACTGTCTCCTATTTCTTCTTTTGACTTCCGATGAGCAATTTTTATCAGGATGGTAGTCAACAACAAATAAAATAAGCTAGTAAAGGTATTTTTTTATGTCTAAATTCCACAGTGTCCAAAAACGGAGCACACAAGCCACTGGTAAAAATGGACTAGCAGAAGTGATGTAAGAGTTTGTCATGGCATGGGTTTTTTAAAACCATTCATTCTGCAACATTCTTCACTCTAAGCAAACTCTGTGGAAGTTGCCATGCAACATCCAGTTAATAAGGTTGAAAGCATGAATATGAAATATCTCGCAAAGTAGTCCGACATTTTTACCTCTTTTAACTCACTGAGTATATACAAACACTATCCAAAAATACTTGGTGCACAGCCATGAGTTTGCCTTTGCTGTAAACTAGTGATTATGTGATCAAGGAGGGATCTTGTCCCGCCCGTATGCAGTGCCTTCAGATAAACTTACCCATTTCTGATGTCTGAGGACATTCTGACAGCAGAACCAACAGTGCGTCTTCAACCACCCCAAGAAGACCTGTGATTTCACTACAGAAAATGATCTGATGCCTAATATATTGTCAGCTAAAAATGATGTTTGGTCTACTCGGACTACCTTTTAATGGATGCCAGCATCAACCACGGCACACTTATCTTCAGGCAAACTAGAAAGCCTATGTTTTCATTAACACAACTCATAAATATAGCATAATATTTAGCACAACTTGACATGCAATACTTATGATTCATGATAAAACAATTATTCAGTGAGGTCTGCCTGATTTTTTTATTCTCAATAATTGGCACTGTCAAGCATCATCGCAAACTGGTTGTGCTGGCCAGGTTGCTACTAGTTAGAAGAAGCACTGACACAAATGTCTCCTTTTTTTCTCTGTTTCCATCTATACAGACATTTAATTTCACAGGGCATGACAAAGAAGTTGCCAGACCTACGAAATCAGTTAGTGAAATTAATCCGTGGAGTTTTCTACTTTTATTTTTTACTTATACATACCTTTTCTTCAGTTCTACAAAAAATTAGTGAATATTTGTTTTATTTTAAAATTTTTAATCTCCAGCTACTCACAAGTTATTGAGTTGCACAAAACAGCTTGTTCAAGGAGGTTTCCTATCTACAAAGATTTGAAAGGAAAACCTGTTCAAGTTAGACTGTCAAAAGAAAAAATTGAACACTTACATCTGGAATAAATGATCATGAAATCACTTAAAGTTTAAAATTACTCAAAATGTTATGTCAATTAAAATGTAATCTATCCGTTTTGCTCTATTACTTAGACAAAACCATCAGGAGCTGGATCAGCAACAACTTTCATGCACAAAGCAATGCAGTAGCAAGTCATCATAAAAGTCAGAACTCAATAATTAAGGAAGAAAGAGGTTAACTTTTTTTTTTAAATTATAACTTCTGGTTTTTCCTTATTTCTTCTTGGATTCTTAGCTTCTACTAGAATTGAAGGAATAGGAAATATCTCTAGATTCTACTGAATTTTTAATTGTAAAATAAATTTTAAAGTTCTATTTTACAATTTATCCAATTTAGTAATGACAAAATTATTACAGCACGGTGATTGATGGTTGTTATAAAAATATATAAGCAAACAACCTTAAACAATAAATATTTATCAATAACTGTGAAATCTGTGCAAAAACCACATTTGAGGTATGTTTAGTCATCCATTTAGCAAGGCCAGTCTTCGCTTTCCTTTAATCCTCAAGACTTTGTAAAAGAACATAGAAATCAATTCTGTCTGTGACTTTGTGGGAAGTAAACAAAGTGTTTCTTTTCATCTATTTGAACATGACCTGTATTTCTCAGCAGATATGAAAGAAACCTTTATAGGTGTGAATTGGACAGTACAAAGTTATTGGGAAATGTACGGCGAGCGACAATTTCTTTCTGTATCCACTTGCAGTAATTGAAGGTGATGCCTTGGTAAATGCCATGTGAATTGGCATCAATTGGGAAGGAGAGTGAAAGGTAATTAAACTTATTTTCCTCCATGGGAATTGCAACAATACAGGTTCTAAACAGCTGCTTGTTTCAGATGTATCTTTTAATGAACCCACGTAATTAGAAACACTAAATCATTGTTAGCTGAAAAAGTTAGGTGTTAAGGGACCATGTGCAGTGAGGCTTGCTTTAAATAAATATATGTGATTCAAAAATGGAAAAAATACATAGGTTTCAGACTGGATATTGACACCTTTTACCATGTTTCTCAGATTTACCTTGTTGTATGACTACTCACAGTTTCCAGAAGAGGTTATGGTTGTAAATTAATTGTAAAATCCTCCTCTTTCGTCATTTACCCTTATACTTACTTACACGATATTTCAGTTAGTCAATTATTTATTGTACTACTGTTTGCTTTCTGCTAATATTTCAGGATGTCACATGCTGCTTGGGTTGCTAATGGCATTTCAGATTAAAACTGCAATTACTTAGAGAAATATTTATTAAAATTATTGACGCTGTTTCACTGAGCTGTTGCTCATTTATTTTGGATGGTGAAACTGTGTGAATCATTGTCACGAACTCTCAAAACATCAGTGCTCAAGCACTTTATTCAACAAGCCCTGCATACATCTGCCATCACAAAACTTAATGTGTGTCCACATAAGCCTGATAGACACATTGTTATGAGGTCCTTATGAAGATTGGGAATAGACTTTTACAACAGATAAATAGAATCATTGCTTTCTCTGCAGCATGAACCCATTTTTACTTAAATATAAAAAAACCTCTTACATTTTAAATTGGATTTCTTGCAGTACTGTTTTCAAATTTTAACAAAAATATGTGATAATTTTCATTAATTAAGATTAAGGTGTGATTGCAATGTCACTACGTTTTAGTTACAGAACAGTGTCTGAGAAGGCAAACTGTGCAGATTTGCACATATTATGCTCAACAAAAGCAGCAAGTACCATTTAGAATATTAGATTTACAGTTTATTTACTATATGTTTAAACAGAAAGCAAATAGGTCATTTTAAATACCAAAGACTGGTAATGAGACGGTGAGGAAAGAAACTGCAGTTAGTGAGAAAAATAAGTAGAAAAAAACCCATGGCCATTTTTTTCTATGAAAAGAAACCCCATTATAGTTAAATAATGAAGAAGAATTTCACTGTACATTTCATTGTACCTTTCACTGTGCATTAAAGAATACCATAAATTTCTCATAGACCGGCCAAAGGAGAAATATCACATCTTTCTTTTGTCAGGGTTCTTATCATTAGAAAAGACTTCAGAATGCCTTTTCTCTAAGTGAATATTTAATATAGACTTTTAAGCCTTGTTACAAATTAAGTCAATGTTGTCTCTGCACCAAACAATTGTTAGTGATCCCTATTTCAAAGAAATTAATCAGCTGTCATAGAAGATTGTAAGTAGTAGAATAGCAGATGGAATGAAATAGTACTGCAGCATACTTTGGTCCTTGAAGATTTTCGTCTTCCATAATATCCTCAAATTGGAAGATTTAAGCCTTCTGAGGGCAAAGCAGATAAATTTGGCCTACAGAAGAAATAAAGGCTCTACAACTTCAAACTTGGAGTTGAAATTAAATCAAAGTCAATAACTATATTAGAGACATTTTTCATGAAAAAGTAACATTTGGATAAACAAACAGTGGTTTTCCTATAATTATATCATTAGCTATTTTTTTCCTTAATTCTCTGCATAAAATGCCTTCCAAGAACAAATAATGTGCCTTGTGACTGTTTAACATTAATCTAGTCAAAGTCACCTGGTTTATAGCATCTGATGTAATCTTTTTTTGTGTTGTGCCAAAATACGCTGGGAATTAATGACATACTTAATGACAGTTGTCAGCAAAGTCTACAGTTATGTCCTGGATATACAAACTGGAAGATCATATTCCCTCTGCTTGTGGGAATAGCATCTGATAATGTGACTCATTACCATTCCAGCCCTACTTTAGATATATATATGACTCCTTAATGTGTCCTTTAAGATCTGACACTGAATACTCCACAGAAAGACAGAATAATACGTATCTTAAATTCATAAAAGTGCAAATGCAATCACTATTCTGTTGAAGCACCCACCAGAAAATTGGCAAAATCCTTCATGTAATCTAAACATTAGCTTAAAAATCAGGTTGGATCAGGAGTGGTTTTTTAAGTGAGTCTCTTGGTCATCCCACCTCCTTTTGTGTGGACCATGTCATGGAGTGATGCTGGTATGTAGACACTTGAGGAGTTTAACTTAACTGGAGGAGTTAATTTTATTCACTCCAATTGCTGGACATTCAATACAGAAGACCACTTCCGAAGCCTGATGTCTGCCTTATTGCTTACAAATATAAAATTAGCCTAGATGACTTTTTTTTGCTTTGTTTTGTTTTCAAATAAAGTACAATGCATGTTAAAGAAGAGTGAAACTATGGCTCTATTGGAACACTTTGTTGAGAGCTTAAAAGCAATTATATGCTAAAGGCACAGTGATTAATGTTTCCATCCTGAGCAGTAATTAGGAATTATGAAGTTATTCATCAGTAAACTTTCTGTCTTTTTCATCTGATGTCCTGGTTTGTACAACCTGAATTTTACCTTGGAGCCATACTAAATATAACTTCATCTCACTAAGAGAATGTCATACCTGGAAAACAATAAAATCTCTTTCTTCCTTTTTACCTCCTTCCCCCTCCACCCCCCCCATTCTTCTTCTTATTGAGTTGCTCTATCAGTGAACAAAGACAATTGCTTATTTAAAATATAAATATTTTTAAATAACTTTGTAAAACTTGTAAACAAAAACTGTCCAGCACATCCTAGAAAGGAACACTTGATATATTTTGATGCATAAAGTTAATTTATGTAGTGGAGGATTTTCTCCATTTGGAAAACACTGATGGAAGTTGGCTAGAACATGAAAGATATGAAAGAGTGTGTTACACGTTAATGTACCAGTAAGGCCATTAACATTATGCTCACTCAATAATAGCTTCCATATAAATAAACAATTAAGATTGAAAGAATAGAATCTTTCTGGGGTTCATATAAGAAGCAAGGAATGTTCTATAAAAGCAAACATCAAAAAATGGAAACATGGTGTTTGAAGCAAAAAAAGTAACTGTGGAAATGTTTCAAAGACGCTGCTAAATCTTAACAGTTCAGAGATCTGGAATATGAAACAAGATGGTTAATAACACTGAAAATGTTACTGAAATGCTAATAGCGATTGTTTGTCTTTTCTCACTCCTTAGCTATTGACTTCTGATAGCAATGGGACATTTTTCTAAGTCAGAATTTTTGGAAACTGGTATTCCTGAGTTTTCTTCTTTGCTTTAGCCTCAAAGGTTTATGTGATTCCTACTTCATTATCTCTATGTTTACTGTGAGATACAGTTAATATCTGTGCAACATTTCAAACATTTCTGAGCTAATAATAAAGACTGCTTGATAGGACTAGGCAACAGTATACGAATGGTTTTAGAGAATGTCATCCTGAGTACATGTGATTTTGCTATCTAGAAAACTCCAGGAACACCAAAATTAGTCATCAGTGAATTGCCAAGCTAATATTTAGTCTGTTTCCTGTTGAAACAAGAATAATATTTTAATGATTTCATCATGTTTCTGTAAAAGTACTCTTGGTTTGCATAATCTATATGCCCCTGTGGTGACTGCTATTATGTTATCCCTTATTTATGGTATATGTCTCAGCTTGCATCTTGTTAAATTCTAAATAATATTTCCTTTTGCTTTGATGTTTTCAAGTATAAAAGAGAATTTCGCACTCTCGCGAGTGTCACTCAGTTGTCAATAACAGATTTCACAACTAGTGGTAGTGTTAATTTGAGCCAATTATGAGATCACTGACCTGCCTTGGCACTAATTTACCTCACATAATTTCAATCATGAAAATCTAGCTCCACTGAACATCTCATTTAAGAATGTCATTCTTGAATAAATCGTGATACAGTGGTGAATCAGTTTTGATGATCTACCAAGAAACATGAGGAAAGAAGACTTTTTCCAATCAATCTTTTTAACATAATCTCATTATGCTACTTTGATTTACTTTCTGAGAAAAAAATAAAATGCAACATCAAGAGCATTTAGTATTGAAAGCAGAAAATCGTAAATGCAAATTTTAAAATGTGAGATTGTCACCCCTGCACCTGTTTTGATAGAACAAGCACTTTTTGCTGCCTGTGTGCATGACTGTCAAAAGTAGTAAAATACAAGAAGAGGGAAAGACTAGGAGAAGATGGGAGCAGTAAGGTCAGGCAAATCAAAGACTTTGGCTTTGCTGTTCCTGTAACAAATGTTTGGGAGTGGAGGGGTTATTGTCAGAAAGAATAAAAACCACCTTAATGCATAAATAATTTGCTATTCTCTTTAAGCCTATTTAATAGGATCATGCACAGGTATGAATCAGCTCTAAGACCTTAGAAGACCTGCTAGTCAGGACTACTCAAGTTGAATTACATAAACTACTAATTCTTCTTCAGACTAGGTTCTCTATTTATTGTTTACTTACTCAAGAGCTTGTATTCTGTATATAATTTTTCCCGAAGGATGCTGCATACAGCCAACCTACTGTGATCTTGCAAGAAATACAGTCCTGAAGAGATAGCGAAATTAAGAATGTTTTTAACAACATTTGATTTTATGCAGTGTAAAAAATTATGTATGTCAGAATTAAATGTTAATACTATTTTAAGAATACAAGTAGAAGCAGTTTGTTTAGATTTAATGCAAGGCTTTTAAGTGGAGATTTTATGCTGAAGGGTGGACTTCGTTCATTCTTCATTTTGTGAAGAACGGCTTGAAATTTCAGACTATGAAATATTTCACTTTACTTAAAACATATGCTTCAATTTTGTTTGGATATGAGTTAATTTCTTTTAACAAATTTGTGCTTCTCTTTTTCTTTCCACAGTTGAAGTTTCCCAGTCCATAAGGCATTTATTTCTTTGACTTCTTTTTCTGTGTTTTCCCTGGGAACATGAAGATAAATCCTGCAGTTTTCAAAATGAGCTTACTTTTACTTCAAACTCTGACAGGAGTTCTCCAGTCAGTCCAGTTACAAAAAACAAACAGCTAAAGTCCAGGTTCTAATAAAATGACAGTATATCTTTAAAAAGAGCATTTATATGACAGAGTTCTCTGTTCCAGATTGCACAACACACTACCTTCCTAGCAGGTCAAATGACAAAATGGCTCTAGAGAACACTGTAGAGAAAAAAGTGTACCACAGTGTATTCCATTAAGGATTTGTGCTCAGGTATGCTTCCAGTGGGAAACTCAGAAACTCGAAGCTTTACTGAAATATTCTCTCCATGAATTTTACACCGTTTTTCGTGGCATTTAACAGCAAAGAATTCTTCTTGCTCAGAACTCACAATTTTGACAGGACAGAAGACAGAAAATGCTTTCTGAATTTTAAAGACTATGTCCTTCATCTCTAGTGCTGGAACTGAGGTTCTTTGAAAAATCTGGTGAAAAAAGAGATGAAAAGCCCTTTAAATTATACCTTTACATTCTGAGTTTAAATTTTTATGAGTTCAGATGATTGTGAAACTTATTTCTCACCTGATTTTGGAAGTGAAAGACAAAGATGTAAACAAATAATCTGCAGAAATAACCATGAAGAAAAAACCCCAACTTCATTGTCTCAGCTACATCAAGGAAATGACCTGCACTGTGAATTAGTTCAGAGATATGCAAACTGATACGAAGAGCAAGGAGGGAAGAGGAACAACATTTTTTTTTTTTAAAGTACAAAAAAAACAAGAAAGCAAAGTTACAGTTATAATTATAAAAATGCATGTTTCCTCACCTTCGAGAGTGAGAGAAGATTTTCCAGGACTGCCTAGAGCTTATCTTTGAAGTGCAAGGCCTAACATTCACTGTTATGATGAAGAGAGACTTACTTGTTACTCTGCATCTAAAAATGGTTCACAACATAAAAGAAAATCTGAAGGGTAAATAATGCTGTGAAAAAGCAAAACTTAAGTATGGGTGCACAAATTAGGCGCAGAGTCTGGATAAGAAGGGCAACAGGAAGGGCTTGTTTAAGTACACCAATAGCATTGGCAAAGTGAAGAAAAACATGGTTCTGCTGCTGACTAGTTTGGGGGCACCCCTGGAAAAAGACACAGAAGAGTCCTTGACTGCCCTATCCTGGTGAGGCCATGCCCTGATGCCTGAGACCAGAGGTGAAATCTGGAGTGAAAAAGACTTATCTTTGGTGAAGGAGGATCAAACTGGTAACATTTGACTGAAGGGACAAAACCAGATCCATTGGAACTGATGGCTTGCACCTGTGAGTGCTACCGAATATCATTTCAAGGCCACTCTCAGTTATTTGCCTTGTAGTTGCTGGGGAAAGTTCTTGGAGACTGGAAGAACTTGATAACCCTAGAGTCTTCAAGAAGGGCAAGGAGACAGGATCCCTGGCATGAAAGATAGATTATATTTACTCAATTAACATGAATTTTGAATAATTCTCTAAACCATTTCTGGTTTCAACTCTTACAATGGTTTATCAGGGAATGAAAAGGGAAAAGGGATGGTAAAGTGAAATCCCAAGACTTTAGAAGTTCAACAGAATTAGAGAGCCAACAGATTTTAGAAAATAAGATTTGAATGGTCAGTGTATCCATTTGTTACATAATTGAGAACTTGCAATTGCATGCAGAGTTGCTTGGCTGACTTTCTTAAGTGATTTTGTTTATCACTGAATAAAAAAAATGGAACTCTCCCTTTCAGTTGTTTTTCTGTCTACAACCTCTTCATTTATTTGGCCTCTCACACTGCCATCAAAATTAATTTCATTACCTTTTTAATTTACTTGTTATTACTTCCTACTTCTGAGTTTTGCATTATTGCAGAAGTCTCAAATCTACTGGGCCATAATCCCTGAAATAGGCAAGGAGTTTTTCAAAGATGAGGCCATTCACTCAAAATATACACAGATTTTGTATAATTAGATGTTCAAAGAAACATGCATATTTTCCCTCAGAAAAGCATGATTTTATGCCGAATAAAATTTAACGTTACTTCAAATGCTCATTAATAATCAGTTTGGTCTGATGAGCTATATTCCACTGTTACTGCAGTGCTGAAAGAAAATAATTGTCCTGTGCACTTGAATTGTGTTCTGGAGGAAGGTGTAGTCCACTCAGAATAGGACATTCTGCCTTTGATGAGTATGTCATTCCTTTTTTGTGTCTCATAGCAGCTGCCTTTACAATGCTGTCTCTGATTTGTTTGCTTCCTCTGCCAACCTGAACAAACCTAAGTAAGATATTTCCTTGTAATTTTTAAAGTATATACAATTTTTAGTACTTCTACTTTATAGGACTCCACAATTTAAAACTTTGCATTTAAATGTATTAGCATCTTTTTCCATCTTGCCACCCAGCTCTATAATGACTTCTCATGTCCCGATTTAACTAAATTATTTTAAACTTATTCCATCCACATTTCTTTCCTCTGCCTTAAAATATTTGTTCATAATGTTGGCCTTAAGATGATCTTTTACTCGTCCTCTCTTCACTTCATTCATATGCTGAATCAAATGTTTGTTTCTTGATTTACAACATCCAACGGCTTATTTTGATCTTAGAGCTCTACATGTTTTCTATGACACACATCACAGATCTTCTTTTATCCCACTTCCCTTCCTTCTCATTTTTCAAATACTTTTTTATCTCGCTTTCCTCATCTATTTGCTTTGTATTTTCTGTTTTCAGTTTGACTGGTGTGCATTATTTTTATCTTTGAATATTGTCTGTATACAGAGTTGTTTTGTTTACAATAATTTTATTTTCCATTTGAAAATAAGTTTTTAAATAATCTGTTCAAGTAATTTATTCATCCTTTGCATTCGAGGTGTCTGCAGCCTAAGGGTGTAGGGAGTGAATTAGATTTTAGGTGTCTAAAAAGTTTTAAATTTACCACCCTATGGTAAACCAAGTAAATGTTCCTTTGATGAGGATGCTTTCAAAAATAAATGTTAATATTTCCCCTTTACCTTTCAGATATCCTTTCAGATAATTTTGAGCTTATTTGTGAAAAGAGATTATTTACAACTTTAATGTTTGCTGCATAAACAGCTGCTGCCATTTTAGACAACCTTGAATTTTATTTCGGTCTTTAATAACCCGCAAAACCCGTCAACTTCCTTTTACAGATGGATGATGTAATCTAGTATTTTACCTTTGCAGTAGTTCTTAGAAGCAAAAGAATCTTCTACGTATGTGGAAATGTAATTTTGTTTCAGGCAGCAACATTTTCTATTATCCAAAAATATATCAAAAAGATTTTTGCAAACAGAAAGATGGAATAAAAATCGGTGTAGAATGTTCAATAAAATTGGACGAAGATTCTGTAGTTAAAGCATTACAGAAAAGAGGAAAAATTGCTATTAAATTTGGGGGTCCATCATGACTGTCAGCCAAACAAAATCACATTATGTAGCATCAGTAGCAACATCAAGAGATCCTGCTGAGCATAAATAGTTGTTCTGCCAACAAGAACCTTTGATGGTGACATCTTTTTAATATCTGAAGGAAATATTTATTTCTTCTTAGAGCCCTTTGGATTTTTAAAAAGTATTTTAATTCCAAATAGGAACAGAAATTCAAAGCCTGTTTTATGTTTTGAGGAAAACTGGAAAAAAAATACTCTACAAGTTATAATGTTTAAGCAAAATTATGCTTCAGAGCTTAAAGTATTCTCACTGCTTGCACACTTTTTATTCCAGTTACAGATCCCCTAACAAGCCGTACTGAATTTTAGAACCCATATTTTCTCTTCTGAGAAGTGTTTCTGAAAGACTGTAATATTTTTAAGATGTGTATCCCTTTTTTTATGAATTAACTGAAATTGTAGTTGAATCTTTTCCTTTCTCAGATCTTTATTTCTATTACTCTGCCTTGTTTCTGTATCATATAACATAAAACCATATAATCCATATAATCATTTAACATCTAGCCATCAATATCAGTGAGACAAATGGAAGTCTTTACTATAAATGAGAAATCTTCCTCACTCTAACTGAATTAGATGAGTTTGTGTTTGCGCATTACATATATTGTATATTATGTATGTACGTTTATGCATCTTTATGCAAAACTTATATTCAGCTAATATTATTTAGATATTATATCATCTGTATTTCTATTGAGACGTAAAAGCATTCCTCAGTGTCTGGGGAATGAGGACACTAGATTTTCTGTCTTGAGGTCAAAAAAAACTGCCTACGCAATATGTTTCGTTGTGATGATGGTGTGGCAAAAACAACTTCCTTTGAGACCTATAGTCTGATAGATTTTGTCTAAATTTCTTCCTAAGACTTCTATTATACGTATGTTGACAAGAGAGTCTGTTAAGCATGATTTCAGAGCTGGAGAAATATAATAGGTTAAAGAAAGTAGGTAGTAGCCACATTACTTCTGAAGATTATCTCCTTCTGCAGGGTCTTGGGGAATACCCAAATTTAGCAGGATGCTGATCCAAGCTTCCTGCCTTTTAGTATGAAATCCAAGCCCACATCATAGCTGTCCATCTCTTTCAAAAGATGAGAAGTCTTCAACAAGGGCTTAGTTTGGAAGGAGAAATATACAAATTTGGCACTTCATCCTTCATGATACTAAATATTTCTGAAGAAAAGAAAGAAAGAAAGAAAGAAAGAAAAAGAAAGAAAGAAAGAAAGAAAGAAAGAAAGAAAGAAAGAAAGAAAGAAAGAAAGAAAGAAAGAAAGAAAGAAAGAAAGAAAGAAAAAGAAAGAAAGAAAGAAAGAAAGAAAGAAAGAAAGAAAGAAAGAGAGAAAGAGAGAAAGAGAGAAAGAAAGAAAGAAAGAGAGAAAGAAAGAAAGAAAGAAAGAAAGAAAGATTGATTTTCAGTTTTTCCTTAAGTTCATGATTTCTGCAGGCTTATAGATAAGTACACCTTCTCCTTCAGACTCAACAGGTGTAATTTTTTAAAGTGGAAAGAGATAAAATTATTAAATTTTATAAACTACCTCTTATATTTAAACTTCCTTATAGTATTTTTTAAAAAGTGAAAGAGTTCAATATCCTATATGTTTTGACATAATCTTAAAATCTGTGGTCATAACTGGCTTACTATTTTAGTGATTTTTTTGGGTGAGACACTTTGATCATGGACAGGTTTGTAGAATGGCAAGACCCCAGAACAATTCTAGACTTTTGGATACTCATCCAGCCCCTCCTTCTGCCCAAAGCAGGATCAGCTACAAAGTGACACGAGGTTGGTCCAGTCTAGTACTCAGTGATTGCTTACTTTATGTTTTCATCTACGTTCTCTGAATCCACTTCAATAGATATCTCTAGGTGTGACACTTGTATAATTTGCGTGATTTTGTGTTGTCATGAAGATAATCTTCTCTCATAAGAAGCCATACGTAGTTCCAAACCTTTCAGATTTCCAAATTACTGCCTGATTCTTCGAAACAAATCCTGTATTATTTATGATATTTTGAAAAGAATTGTACATTAGGTATTGTTTTCAGCTGATAAGTTTAGCCTGCTTCTGGATGTTTAAAAGAAATACTACTAAATATTTTCTGGGTTTTTTTTTCCTTTTTATTTTCAGTTTCAGAAAGAGCCTTAGTATTTACTGTAACATTGAACTTATTGACCTGGAGTACCATGTGAAGATGAAGGAAATAGTAATTGACAAGCATTTGAATAAAGGGATTAAAAACTAGAGAAGGACCAGATTGTGAAAAAGTGATGAAGATGAGGACAAACAGGTGTTTTAATGTCAGTATTGACAAGTGTGTGTGTGGGAATAGGAGTGAAAGAAATTATTTTAGCTACAACTTCTGTGGTTTCTTAAAGGAAGAAGGCAAGAATGGCACATGGAGGTGGGATAAACAAGATATGATGGATAAAACTGTGTTTAAAACAAGTTTGATGAGTGTAACTGTAAATGTTGGGATACCATGCACAGTTGTTAATTGGTGTTGACTGAAAATTTAGATGGCAACCCACGCCTGCCATATATTTTAAAGAACTTAAAAATAAAAAGAAACAATCAAACCAGGTGAACGGTGCTAGAACTATGGTAGAAAGTGACAAGAATGATTGTTGAAAAAGAGTCTGTTTACTGAGGAACGATTTACGTTATTGTTTTATTATATTATATTATTTTACTATATTATATTGATAACTAGGAGATAAGTATTAGTAAATTAAAGACTTTCAAAGCTGAAATTACTTGTGCCTTTACAGAAAAGTATGACCATGGTTTTATTCCACAGCCTGAAGTAAATGGAGATTTAATGTCCCCAAATAAATAGTAGGAAATATTTTTTTTAACTATCTTTGGATAGTCATGCAAAGCCAGTACTTAAGAAGCATGAACAAAGGACTCTTTCCAACAGTTGAACTCTTGGGCGTTACAGTGTGATGTGTTTCTATACAGGGATATCTTGCATCTTGGTCTTTGTCATTTTGAATACCTCTTCTGCCACTCTAATGGGCCTTGGCCACATTATGTATTGAAATTATCAATTAGCTGTTTTATAAAGGAACTTCATAAGATGTGTACCTTTTGTATGGGTACACATTTTTTTAAGGGTATCTGCATTTACAATCTCCTGTTTTCCACTAGGGTGTTTCATTGTGGTGTATGACCTAAACCACATAACAGTGTGAAAGAAAAAACTGGTGTAATGAAATGTTTTTGAAAAAACAATTAAACAGGTGTATCTTTAAAATTATTTATTTTCTCCATTAAACTTGCAAAAAGCTCCTTTGAACCCATAGCAAAGGGGTTTTTTTTCTCTTTCCCACAGCAATCTTAGTGAGACCATATTTAATGTTCTTATAAAAATTTAACTGTAATATACTTCCTTTGCTATTTATAGGAAACTGAAAAAAGAAATAGTTTCTAGCTAGCTGGGTTATCTTAGATACAAATTAAATTTGGACAGCTGACAAAATATCCTTGGAGAGCTCAGACACTTGCCAATAGGATTAAAGAAAATCTTCTTTCCTCAGAAACTTAGTGAAGAAGATAGTGAGGAACTAAAAGTCTGAAAATCAAAAATAGACTCTATTGGGGAAAAAAAAAGAAAATCTGTTAGCTTCCATTATTCCACTCACACATTATATTGATAATGATTTATTTCAAGAAAATATTTAATCAAATAGTTTAACATTGTGAAAGACGTGAGCTATTAAAAATATCACGGGTCTAAGTGAAAAAGGTTCAGACTGCATTTCATAACCTAACCATCTTCCTCTAAAGGCAGTTTACTTTGAAGTCTAGATCCTGGCTACTCATGTCTTGAGTTATTAAACGATTACTTTTTTCCCTTCTGTCAGTGATACATGAAATAAGTGATTGAACAGCACCTTTTTTCCTTTTCTTAGAATTAATTGCTAGAGTTAATCAGGAAATTATTCAACTTGAATGAAACTATTTCTGAATTCTGTTACTTTAATTAGGTAGATTAACCTTAATTATATCATTGTTTCCAGCATTACCTGAGAATCAAAAGCAGTGACAGCCATCTCAGTCACATATTGTGAATAGACAGATCTGTTTCTGTGTCTGTGAAGAGCATCGTCCTCTGTTTTCACGTTGTTGTGCTACTGTCAGGAACACCATATGCTTGAAAGCCTGAATGAAATATCATGAGAACAAAAATCTGCTGTATAGAACCATCCTCTGTTTTCCCTCCATTCGTTGGATCTTCCTGAGGACAAGTGATAAATCCACTTTGTTGGTGGATGCATTCAAACAGCAATATGAAACAAGGGGAACTTGAGTGCTGTAGGAGACAAGATTGATTTCTCCAAGTTTTGTAGATTGTGCAGTGAGCACTTCAAAGACTAGGTGGAAAAACATGATTTTGCTTTACACAGAATGAAGAAACAGGTGAAAATTCCCTTCATCATTCTGCCCTGATGATTGCCTATAAAGGGAGAGCTGCATACATTTTTCTCCAGAAACATGTGACTTCTATATTGACTCAGAACGCACAATGCAGTTTCAAGTATATTTAAGAGAAATGCCACATCCATTAATAGGTGTAAATAGCAAATCAATCGCTTGACAAGAAATCAGGAAAAGTTATGATTTTTGGTTTGTGAAGGTATATCTCTAATCTATATAATAGATTTTTTCAGCTGAATTCTTGAGAGTTTGGTGGGTATTTTTTTCAGATAAATGTCTTGAAATTACTGGTGAGCTTAAAATCAGTGTGACATAAACTTTCTTTAAGTGCTGTTTTTAGTAATGGAAAAGAACATATATACAGTTAAAAGGTATCAAAATAATTGATATTTTTCCCAGTGATATCCTAATTAAAAATTTAGCCACCAAATCAAATTCTGGAACAATTTAAACTGTACTGGCCTCAGTGAATCCTGTTTTTTTTGTAGAAGAAACTGACAGGTACAAAACTTTATTTCCAGAAAATTTATAACTTCACTTTCAACTACGCAAAGTTAAAATAATCTCCTCAAGTATAAGAAAATGCAGCTGTGTAAGATGAATATGAGTCCAAAATTAACTTCTTATGTATCTAATTAAACACTTCCATAGATAATCACTTACAGGTCAGAAGTACAAAAAAGTAATGTTTGAACTGTTAAATATTATAAATAATTTTAGCACAATCATTCTCTGTCTACTCAGTGTTCAATGTGAGATGAATTCTTGTGTGATTCCCTAGACCAGGGACAGTGGCAATGGCTACATTCTTATCTTGAGTGAAAGCCATGGGAAATAGCTACAATAAACAGAAAAAAACCCACAAACTTCATTAATAAAAGAATTCTTCTTATTTCATTGCTGCTTAAAGACATATTATAGTGAGTGTATGGAGCAGGTTTTTTCCATACCAAGTATGGAAGAATATGTCAGGAAATCTAATATCCTCGGTCTATAAACATACATGATGAAAAGCGTAAGATCAAGAAAATGTGTCTGATACTTCCTCACAGTGCCGTCCAAGCTGTAATGACAGGTTCTCAAGGGTTTTCTAAGCAAAGCCACTTCCTGTAGAGACTTTTGCTCCAGAGTCCCAAACTTTATGAGAATGAGTTCCACAGATTAAAATATTGCTGGAACGTATTCCTAATTTTTTTTTCAGACGGTTCACCTCCAGACTTTACAAGACGCATGTCTAGTTCTTACATGGAAATCTTTTCCTGATTATTTTCTGAATGCTTTGCTCTGTTTTGTACACCAATATATTATTCCACGGTCATTTTATCAAAGCTGAAGAGATTTAGGCTGTTTAAATATTTCCTTCCCTGGATGTTCTTCCATACTTCTTTCTACTTTACTTCTATTCTTCTCCCAAATGCATTTTGTAATTTGCAAATACAATTCTTAAGACATAACTGTGTGAATCAGTTTGAATTAATTCATACTGCATTTCATCTGTTTTTTACTGTATTGTCATGATTTTCCAAAATTGCTCCTTTATTCTTCACGACAAATCTCAATCTCCATTTATCTGAATACTATGATGAAGTGAGCAAAGTTTGTACCTTTACATTCTTGCTCTCTTTTCTACATAATTTATGAATGTCTCCAATACTTGGAGTCCAATCCATGCACAGATTTTTATGAGATTTAGCTCTTCTTTTCTATGTTCTTAAACTGTTCAAAGATTAACAGCCAGGAAGGACAAGTGAGAAAGAAATGTTGTTTAAAAGGTAAGTGCAGGTAGTCATAGATATACTATTGCCCCAGAATGTGACAATGTATATAGTGAATTTTATGGATGTAAGATGTAAGATGGATGTGAGAATGTTCAAAGTAATGGGCTTAGGCTTTTATAAAACATTTAATTTATTAGAGTAGAATATTATGTTTATAAATACTAATGTTTTACTGTGTAAATGATCAAAGCGGAATATGTAGAACAAGTACTTCAGTATAGTGTAATCACTGTAGGGATCAGTGCTTAATATTGGTTTACTTTAGTTTCCTTATCATCGGTCTAAGAGTAAATGTGGGTCTAAAAATATTTACAATGATGCAAAATTTGACAGAATAATAAATATTTGTCTCAATCACATAATGCAGTATATATTGCAAAAAAACAATAGAGATGTCCTGGTTTCGTCTGGGATGGAGTTAGTTTTCCTCTCAGTAGCAGGCACAGTTCTGTGTTTTGGGTTTAACAGGAAAATAATGTTGATAAGACACTGACGTTTTTGCTGTTGCTGAGCAGTGCTTACCCAGCATCAAGGACTGTACAGTGTCTCATGCTTTGCCAGTGAGTAGGTGCAAAAGAATCTGCTAAGGAGCACAGTTGAGACAGCTGATATGAGCTGGTTGAAGGGGTATTCCACACCGTAGAGTGCTGTGTCGGCTGAACCAACAGTTGTGGTGGCCGGGGGCCCAGAAAGCCCAGGTACAGAGGCGGCCCGCTGGTGGACAGGCTCCAAAGTGCAAGACTCCCCCTTATCTCAGTGAGAAAGGCCTCCCCCACTGACCCTATGGAGATTTGGTCTGTCTGACTGGCCAACAGACAGACGCCTCTTGTATCCCTTAAGAGACTGTAATCCAGCCCTCACTCCGTCCCTCGTTGTCCCCATTGGTTGTTCTTGTATTNGCATGGGCGAGAGAGCTGGCCTGCGAGGTGCCAAGAAGCACCGCCAGGGGTTCCTTAGCCAAAGGTTCCCTTCGGGATAAGCAGCAGTTCCTCCACCAACACCCCACACGGCGATAGTAGAACACCATGCACAGTATATAAACTGGAGGGACTTGGCCAGGACAGGTGGATCACTGCTAGGGGATGGGCCTGGGCACCAATCAGCAGGAGCATGAACAATTGTATTGTGCATCACTTGTATTTCTCGGGCTTGATCTCTTTGTCACTCTCTATTATTAGTATTACAATTAGTAGTAGTAGTAATAGTAGTAGCTATAGTAGTAGTAGTATTACTATTGCTATTATTATTACTATTACTGTCTTTATCTTCTTTCAGCTAACAAACTGTTCTTAGCTAAACCCATGAGTTTTACTTTTTTTTTTTTCCTTTTCTCTCCTTCACTTCTCACAAAAGGTGAGGGAAGAGAACAAGCGGCTGTGTGGTACTTAGTTGCCAGCTGGTGTTAAGCCACAACAGAGGACCAAGAAATCCTTTGCAAGTCTGATTAGAGGTATTGTAAGTATGGAGGAAGCTGTAACTGTTTAGCAGTATAAAGAGTACTCACCTCTGGCATCCACTGCTTGGAAAGCACACTGGAAAATAAAGGTGACTCTAATTAAAAACTGCAAAATCACTTGAAAGCTAGAAAAACTATAACTTAAAGTAAGATGCTTGATTTTTGACTGCAGCGTGTCTCTGTCTCTGCTTTCGAAAGGCAGATTTATTTGTTAAGTTAGTATTCCAAGTGCAGTAGCAGCAGGTGGCCTGATGATTAGCCAAGCTAATAAGCACTGCTGAGTAAAACAAAATATAGCCTTGCACTCAGTGCCATATTAATGCAACCATATATTTGTGGGTGTTAAATTTTATTTCCCTATATTTTATTTACAGTACTATAAATAGTTAACAAAAGAGCAGCTTAGAAATCAAATGTTCTGATCATGGTGTTCTGTCTCAAGGTGTGCACCCAGCATTCTGCTTGCTTTCTGAAATCTTGCTGTAAAGGTTGATAGCCAGCCCAGTCTACAAATAGGTAGCTGATGAGAACTTCATAGAAAATGTTTTAATTTAAATGTGAGGGCCAACGTTTGCTGAAGAATGATATAAGTAACTTAGAGAGAATGTGATACCACTTTTCTGAAGAATCCTGTTTTTTAGGATTAGTCAGTTGGTGAGGTACTTAGTGACAGCAGTAACAGCAGTGACAACCACAGTGAATTCTGGGGCAAAACACCTGAAGGAGCTAGGCAGGGAGTTTCTGGAGTTAGGGAAGCCCAAGAGAGTCCTGGCAGGATCCAGCAGCTCTAGTGAGCAAGGCTGACATGATGAGGGTCTTGCCAGAGCAGCTGTGGGACATAGTACAAGAAGGTTTCCTGGGCTGATTCAGCTGTCTGACTGCCAACTCAGGTCAACAGAGAAGAGATTGAGGAGGGACATTCCAGGGCAATCAAAAAGGACTCAGGACACTAGAAGAATGGGTTGAAGGGACTGTAGCACAGATGGTGTTGTCCTCAATCCCTTTGGTAGCAGGGAAGAATGCTGAAAGAAACAGGAGAACCCACCTGAGTTATAGGGCAATTTATATGCTACCAGGCCTTCTGGATACAGATGGGGTTTGCCTGTCTAAAAGGGGTTTAAAAAGATTATGGCCCCTGAGTAGGCAGAGCTGATTGAGAGTGCTTTAAACTGGGTTAGAAGGGGGAAGAGGTTAAGGCCAGGCTCAATAAAGATGAGCCTGGGAGTGACATGCCAGATTTGGGGGTGCAATGGACATCCCAGCTGAAGTGCATCTACATCAATGC
>VZTF01007757.1:10644-35488 GCA_013397755.1 Cnemophilus loriae
TTTTAAAGTTCTGTTAATCTGTAACTAAACAGTGACTCAGTCTGGCTCCACGGCTCGGGCTTAATGAGGGGAATTCTTGCCTGCAGTGGCAGAGAGTGGGAATTCCACCGTAACGTGTTCAGAGCGCGTGTCGGGCGCCGGGAAATGTAAGAACTGTTTTGGAATGTCAGCCGG
Source organism: Cnemophilus loriae (assembly GCA_013397755.1). Lineage (NCBI taxonomy): Eukaryota > Metazoa > Chordata > Aves > Passeriformes > Corvidae > Cnemophilus > Cnemophilus loriae. The sequence continues at coordinate 10,819 of VZTF01007757.1, forward strand.
GAAGTTCTGCCCCGTACATCATGCATGAGGAGGGATGCACAACCAGCTCCCCACACCACATAGCAAACAGGGCTGTAGCTCCAGGGTAGGCACTGGGCAGTTTTTTGTCTTAAATGAGGTTTAGTTGCAGTTTTTTACTACTTGGTGTCGGTGCCCGGGCCGAGGCTCTTTCCAGCAGATGCAGCAATAAAATATTGCAATGAGTTTGACTTTAAATCAGATGTTTTGGCAAAAGTCCAGCTCTGACTTGCCTCTCGCTTCCATCTCAAGGCAGCTGGAGACTCCTCAACCTTGAGAGGATTCCTGGTTCTTTCCAACAGAAAGAAGGCAATTGTCATTATTATCATGATTATTATTATTACTGTTCTTTTTCCATGCTGGAGCCTTGCGAAGGGGCGAGTTCCGTGCTGAGCTCTGCTCGAGCCCGGGGGCTCTGACACCGGGAATGGCCATTTTGAGGAAATCACTTCTTGCTTGAGTTCCCCAAGGCTGGCCCGAGCCCCCGCGCGCGGCCGGAGCCTCGCTGCGGCTGGAGTCCTGTAGGAAAGGGAACTGTGTTGGATGTCTGAGGCCCATGGAGTAACTGCTGGTGAGAGCGGGGAGGGGAGAGACAGAGAATCGACGCTGAATGTAAACTTCCATAATTAGTTCTTAAAGGGCGAGCAGCTCGTTAGCCATGTCACAGCCTGTAGCTGGGACTGGCCAATCAAAAACCCCACCCAGAGCGAGTATTTGCATAAAAACTCAATCAAGTATTAATTAACGCTGGGTGCACAAACTGTTAAAGCAGCTGGTTCTTATTCAGCCTTAAGGATTAACTTCAGATTTCCTCAAGGAGTTAAAACTCCACTGGGGAATTCTAGGAATGTATGCTACAAAACCAGAAGAAAATGGCTTTTATTTTCCTTGGTTTTTTTCCTTAGTTGTTTTCTCTTTCCAAGAATATAAGTTTTACATGGAACTGGGGGCATTACACTACACTGCTGCAGTGGTGACTCTGCATGCCGAGTACCTTGTACATGGAGCTCTTACCAAAGATGTATGGGAAGATAAAAATCCTGAATTCACTTCTGAAATCCAATGCTTTGGACCACTTCAAAGTCCTCTTAGAGTATGGTTCCAAAAGAAAGACTTTTCTGGATGTGGGTTGCAAATGGGACTGGATGGGTTCTTGGTGCTAGAAGATAGAGCATTGATGGACTTTGTGAATTAGAGTCTGCAGAAGCTTAATGTAGAAATAACTCTTCCATCTCAGCCCTAAAGAAGAGGAAGCGAGATTAGTTTATTTTAATCCAAGGCGTTTTGCCATTGGAATATCATTGCTCTATTTTCTAGCTTTTATTTTTCTTTTCCTGTTGCTGTAACTTAATGAACAGTGTGGTGGTATAAAAACTTAAAAATTACAACAATATGGTTACTGTTTTCTTCTGGAGCATCAATAAAACAGCCAAGCACAAAGTAAATGCCTAAACTGGAAAACTTGAAGCTCTATTAATGGTTCTTGAACTTTCTTAAACCTATTCTCAGTCAACATGAAAACTTCAATACCTTCATTTTTTGTCTGAGTTGGTTTCCTGTGTTTCCAAGCGCTGGGGCAGCCTTCGCATTAAGTTGACTTTGCTATTTTGTATCCCCGTAGAAGTACCTTTGTAATTCTGTTTTTGTAGGTGAAAGGAAATTGCTTTTGCTTCTGGATTTTTTTAATGGATTTTTTTTTTTTTGGTGGGGGGAGTGGGGAGGAAGAGATGGGGGAGAAAAAGTTACTGGAATGTGTGGCGGAGCCGTCAGAAGGAAACGGCTGTTGCCACCGAACAAAACCCCACAGGTTTCACTTCCAACACGTCCTTTCTAGGCTGTAGCTGGAGCTCAGCACGAGGCAGTGGCTGTCAGTAGGATAAAGTGGGAATTCTGTACGAAACAAACCAGTCTGGAGTTCCAAGTGCATCGATCTGTGTTCGTGTGAATTTATGGAGTAAGTTTTGAATGGCGTTCAATCGTGTCCGACCAAGTGACTGAGTTTGTGGCCTGTGATCTCCCTGACTGAAGTACCCAGGAATTTTGTGTTCTCAGTATGGCTGTAGTGTTGGTAAAGAACTAATAAGCAGAAAATAAAGCAATTATACAGCGGAGCTCTCCTGGTATGTTACTTATATTGAATTATGAGAGAAGCAGAAAGGGGCAATCTGGTGCCGGAGTCGGGCGTTGTGCTGCCATAAAGAGGGCTCTGTTCTGGATCTCCCACATTGGAAGCCTGGCTGTAATTCCTTTGAGAATTAGATGAGAGACTATTTTTATAAGCGGAAAAGGAGGATGCTGCTTTAATATTCCCACTCGAGCAAACTTTCTTGTCAGGGTTCTCCAGCCTCGGTGCCAGCCCCACGTAACTTGGGAAGGCGAGGGCACGGAGGGACTGTGGCTGCCGTGTTCCAGGGACGAAATTCCTTGGAAAACGCAGCCACGAGGCCGGTGTGGAACACGCAGGGATGGACAAAAGGGCCGATGAGTGACTAGGGGTGCTTGTGGAGTGACAGATGTGACGTTGGGACTCCGTGGTGCCTGAGTAGGACACGAGTGAGCTGATAAAAGGACTTGGGCAGGTGCTGGGGCTGCGGGGGGCTGGGGAGCAGCGGGATATGGATCCTGTGACAGCTGCCGTCCCCTGGGAGAGGCGGCGGGGTCACCGGCGGAGCTCTGCTGCCGGAGGGCGCGGCGGGGGCTCCGAGGCCGCTCCCGCAGCTGCAGGTGCCGGGCCGGGTGTCGGCCCTGCCACCGCCTCCTTGTTGCAAAGCTTTGGGAATGCTCAGGAGCATCATTACATCATGGTCTAGTGAGCAGCATCCCTGCCTAGGGAACGAGCTGAGCTTTGAGGTCCCTTCCCACCCAAACCGTTCCGTGATTATCCAGCCAGGTGGGCTCAGGGGCCGTGGGGCCGCCGCAGCCGCGATTCTCCGCAGAGCCTTCCCCTTCCAGGGCGTTCGGGCTCCGTGCGCCTGGCTGTCAGTGCAGGGTGTGGCTGTGTAAATGAACTTACTCTGACTTAATTAAACTCCTCGGAGCTGGGAGACGAGCAGGGGGAACCGGTGTCTCTCTGGCTGGAGCTGTGAGTCACATTTCAAAATGCCGGCGCTTATCGCGTCCCATCGGAGCGCGGCGAGCCCGACCGGGACCACGCCGTGACTCAGCCCTCAGCAGGGCTCTGCCCCCGGCCACAGGGCCCTGTCCTCACGGCCAGGCCTTGGCAAAAGTGTGCCCACCATTGCTAACTGGAAATTCTCCCTGCTAACACAAGTCCTCCCGAAGGAATGGGTGTCGCTTTAAAAACGTTGTCAGAGCAGCTGGGCGCAAGGGCTGTGAGAGCCCGGTGGAGCTGAGGTGATCTCCCTTCTCACTGGGATTTCGGAATGGGAAAAAAGGGCCTGCCAGGAGCAGAGAACTTGCTGTGGATGTGGAAGCAGCCTCGGTGTGAGCGCTGTGACTCAGCCTTCCCTCTAACACACGCCTGTGCTTTTTATCTCGAATTTGCTTCTAATATCTGTCCAACCTGACAGGCTCAGCGTGGGGAATCTGAAATCCCCTCAGCTTTGGTGCTTTCTGGAAGTTAAAAAAAGAAAAACTTTCCCCTCGTCTCGTGGGGAAGCATCAGCTCCCCGGGGCTGTTGGTGAGTGAGTGTCACCTCCGCTGACTGACTCAGTTCCTCTTCTGAGGTCCTGCGTGCTCCGGCACCGCTCGTGTTTCGGAATTATGTCTGAGCAAAGGCTCTCAGGGCTTCAGGCCGAGGTGGAGCCCCACAGTCCGTCTCCCTTTCAAAAGTGGGAACACCCCAAGAGCAGAATGGTGTCATTTTCACCCCGTGGCAGCTCTGGAAGGTGCAGGGGTGAGTCAGAGCCTCAGCAGCTCTGTGGAAGGTGGTTTTTACAGGCGGGAAATGGGGTGTGCAGGAAGTGGCTCTGCTATTGCTTAAGAACAGGTATCTCTGGCCTCCTTAAGAAAGGAGGGGGAAAAAAGTCAAGATGTGAGTCACTGCTGAGTCTCACAGTGGTTTAACAGGCTCTGGCCCCTGCTTTGCCTCAAGTTTTCCCTTCCAGAGGCTGCACTTCACTCCTCTGTTCCTGGTTTTTTTAGTTGCATCTTCCAAGACAGCTTTAGTTAGGAAAAATGCTTCAGCAGGGTTTGATGGGTGTCCTGTGAGATGGAAATTGGTGATGCTTGGAAACTGGAAACACTTCGTTTTCCTTAGGGGTTTTCAGGTGAGAGCAAACCCCAGGGGTGCCACCAACAGCTCCTGGATCCATACAGGATCTCTGTGCTCCAGCTGCCTTTCAGTGGGTAAAAACTCCCTTCAGTGGTTAAACAGGAAAGAGGAGGGAGTCAAGGTGTAGAAAAGAGCCTGAATTCCTGGCTGTGAGGGAGGTGAGGCCCTGGCCCAGGGTGCCCAGAGAAGCTGTGGCTGCCCCTGGATCCCTGGAAGCATCCAAGGCCAGGTTGGACAGAGCTTGGAGCAGCCTGGGATAGTGGAAGGTGTCCCTGCCCATGGCAGAGGTGGCACTGGATGAGTTTTAAGGTCCCTTCTAACCCAAACCATTCCGGGATTTTATGATTCTGTGAACTCCTAAAATTATCCCCATGCTTGTGCCTAGAATGGATTCCTTGTTTGAACCATGAGGGTAACGCTGCCTGGAGCAGGCACTGGTTTCCTCCCAGAGTTTCTGATGGACCAGGAGGGGAGGTTTTCTCTCTCACCATTGCAAGGCATGAAAACCTGTGGAAAGCTGCAGCAAATGCTGCATTGCATCCGATGGTTGTTGGGCTGTTTTATGGGAATGCGCTTTTATTTCACATACTGGGGGGAAAAGGGGAAACCTCAAGCAGCCTCTGCAGTGACAGGAGAGTAGAGGACATGGGGTGGGCTGGCTGGGAGACCTCAGAAGCAAGGGAAACAATTTCCCAGGATTATCCTGGACTATTTGAGAAGACCATGTTGCTTTTTTTTGTGGCTGAGCTCCAGCCACGCTCATCCCACGATGGTCCATCAGAGGAAGGCTCCTGCCTGGATCATCGCTGCAGGGGATGGAGAGGAGCAGAGGGAAGCATCGAGGGCCAGTCCAGCCCCAAAATACCTCTGCCATTCCTGCAAAGCTGCTACTGGGGAAGGAACTCATTCCATGAAGGCTGGGAGTTCCAGGCTCTGCCGTGCCTGGTGCTGACAGCTCCTAACTGGGCAGCACCGCTGGCTTGGCGTGCTCGCTCCAAGGGAGACTTTGCACTTTGTGTGTGGAACGTGGGATTGCAAAGTCCCTGTGCTGTTGGTATTTGTTATTTTTGCCCTGAGGAGCTCTGTACATTTTCCCTTAGCAAGCGGGGGCTCCTGTGGAGCAGCACAACCCCGTGGCTGGGAGCTTCCCGCTGCCACGCACCGTTGGAGCGGGATGCGCCCGCAGTTATCCCATTAGCTCAACATCTGCCAGGATGCCTTTCCCCACAGGGGCTGGATTAGGCTGGAACTGACCCAGCTCTCCGGGAAGCTTTTCCTATCACGTCCTTGCGGCTTTCAGGCTGCTGCCCTGGCTGTAACCAACCCCAGCACCCGCCTCGCACAGCCGAGAGGGAGCTTTGGCAGGCCAGCAGGGAGTTGGCTTTACCTTTCCCTCCAAAGAACGTCTGTGAAGCGTTCAAATTCCATCCTGTATATTCTGGAGCTACTCATACTTTCAACATAACGAGTTTTTTGGGCTGTGATGATTCAGACTGGACCGGGTTTCACATCAGCACTGAAAATAGAAGTGTTTGGGTAGGGAGGTGAGGGGCAGCAGCAGGACAGACACCGCTGGTGTGCTCGGTGGCTCCTTGCTGCCTGACACAAAGGTTTGTGATGAGCTTCCCCAGCATCTGCTCGCTGGAAGAAGAGCCAAGCTCAGCAAGGGCCGGTGTGGAAGCCGCTGGCGTCCGGCGCTGCGTTGTGGAAGGAGTTGAATCGCTGCCAACGAGCTGTCCCTGGATCTCTGGCTCATCTTACAACCTTGGACTCGTTAATGAATCTGAAGTCCTCCAGCCCTTGCCTCCAAACATTTTGAGTATGTGGCATTTGAGAGGCAGGGTCACCATCCAGGCTGGGATCTGGGCGCTGGCGATGCTCCTGGGCTGCTCCTGCTGCTCTCCTGCAGCTCTGCTTTGGATCTGCTCCTGGCCACGTTGGCTGCAGCGTTCCAGCCTCTTTAGGGAGGGCTGGCAATATTGCAGGGAGCAGGGCAGTGGTGTGTTCTCCTTTAAGGAACGCTGCCTGCAATCTCAGGATCTCAGCTCCTGCCGTACCTGTTTGGCTGATGCCTCACGGAGAAATCCTGCTCTGCATTTTCCCCTGGATGTGAGGTTACACTTTTAACCACAGCACCAAAACTTCCCAGCTTTTCATTTCATCATGGCCATTATGATGATTTTTGGAGGGGGATGCATCTCCCCACGAGGATGAGCTGCCGTTTTTCCACCTTGTTTGGAGTTGCCTGAGGGTTTCCCTGATCAAAGGCCTCTAGGTCAAAGCCTGGAACCTCCTGCTCTAATGCCACACTCGCTTTTTCCCTCCCCCCATTCCAGTGTGCCCCCCAGCCCCGCTCTGCCATGGGGGAGAGGGGGCTCCACAGCTCCTCCTTCCCCTCTCCAGGCTCTCCTGCTCCTGGAAACGCTCCCAGTAGTGAAACTGGTTAATCACGTTGACACTGGAGGAGTGCTGGCATCTGAGAGAGATCTATGGATTAACTGGTTCCGGTGTTTGCCAACTTCTCGGCAGCCTGATGCATTATTCAGCAGCCAGGCTGCTTTCGGGCCTTCGGAAAATCTGGAGCTTCCCAACACTTGAGGGTTTATGAATTGATGTCTCTCCTTGCAGCTTCCTCGTCCCTTGGATTGCCAATTAACCGCGGGCAATTAAACACCAGACCCGGAGTGTTTTGCCGCTGGTTCTGTAGTCTACAGAGGAGGCTCGGGGCACCTGCAGCTTCCTCCTGGGCTCTATCCCACCTCCCAGCACCCGCCCTTGGGAAACCAGGTGCTATTTAAGGCATGGGATCTGCGGACTCGTTTAACATCTGCCAACTCCCCGGCATTCCCAGGTTGCCAAAAATGTGTGCCGCGGCAGCGGGGAAGGCTCCGGGACAGCCACAGCTGCGTGGCTCCGGAGCAGCTCGTTCCCAAACCTGCAGTTCAGGCTGGAGCACTTGCAGATGGCAGATAGGGAGGGAGAATTGACTCATGGAGATTAAATATCCTGCTGCGCCCGCCTCGTGGGCAGCGATGGCTCAACACACCAACGGCACTCACAGCCGGCTCCGTCATTCCTGCTTTTCTTTTGCCTCCAGGTAGGGGGGAAAACTGGGAAAGGCAGAAGCTGAGGCAGCTGGGATGCCCCTGGGGGAGGCAGGGGGTGGGAGATGAAGGGACAGGAGGACAGAGAGGCAGAGCAATGCCTGGGGGAGGCTCGTTCTTCCTCGAACACATTTCTATCCATTGGTTTCAATGGCAAAACCCGGATTGCCGCATCCTTTCCCACGCCGCAGTCCCGCCGCTGACTCGGTGCCAGCGGAAGGCGCTTGCGGGGCCATCGGGTCCGAGACAATAATTTTCCATCTTCTCTGATTGTTCGAGGCACTGCAGAGTTGTTGTCAGAGCCTGCTCCCCGTTTTGGAAACATAATTGGAATTATGCAAATTCCGGTGCGGCACCGGTGAGTGACTGACGCGCTCCTCGCGCGGAGTTGGGCTGTCGGAGCACGGAAGGCCCGTTCCATCCAGGGGGATCGGGGGGCTCAGCCCCGCTCCTGCCGCAGCTCCCGAGCATCCCAACCCGCTCCTGGGATGCTCGGCAAAGCGCAGAGCTCGGCGCCTTCCTGCCCGAACACCCCGTGCTTGGAGCTGCGACACCGTTGCTCAGCCACGCTGATGTTGCCAAAATTCCAGATAGCCGGAGTTTGCAGCTGTTTTAGGGATGTTGAGCTTCCCAATGGCAGCTCGGGGGGCTCTTTGATGGGAGCACAGTGCGATCTGGAGCATGAGGCTTGAGGGACAGGAGCAAGACTCTCCCTATGAGGGCTGGGACTCTGCTGCCCTCCAGATACGTGGTGGGAGCTTGGGGATAGTGCTGGATCCTGGTTCCCACCTGGAATGTGGTTTGGGCATTGCCCTGCTGGCCTGGGAGCCAGCCCGGTGTGGGGAGGTGCTCTCGGCCACGCTGTGACTCGGCCGTGCCGGTGGCAGCGGTCCCTGACACAGCCCAGGCTCCTGGGAGGCGCCGCTCCTTGGAGAGGGATCCTGGGAGGGGGTCGGGCACCCAGACAGCCGCTCGTGCTGCACAAAGTCCTCCCGCAGGGAGATTTGCAAGAGGAAAGAGGGATTTTGCCAAAATAACAGCACTTCCCCCCCGCCCATCTCAGCCTTTCCATCCGCGCGTCCCGCAGCAGTTCCTCTTTTAGCACCACGTCTCCTAAAAAAAAAAAAAGTGTTGACTGCAGCTTTTCTGGAGGCTGCAGCGCTCCCGCCCCGGTGACTGCACAGCTCTTCCCAGCCTCCTTCCCGCTGCGGTTCCTGGGCTGAAGGCAATCTTTTCCGGTCTGATCGCATGGCCAAGGAATGTACGTGCACACACAGCGTGTCTGGAGTCGGTTAAGTGCCAACAGCGAGGCTTTTGGGAGCAGCACAGAGGAAAAAATGATGCCCAAGTTGCTGCTTCCCCAGGTCCCTTTGGGTTTGGGACGTCAATCCGGCTGCCCCGTCCCGACCTCAGCGTCTCCGCCCGCGTCGTGGGTGTGTGGCAGCGATTTCTGCCTCTCCACGGTCAATAAAATCTTGGCCAAGTGGAACAAAAATATTCAATCCGGTTAGTTTGGAAGGTAATTCCAGCTAATAAATAAACGGGGTTGGGAAAAAAACCCCGGTGATTCAGCGTGGCCAACGAGCGCATCATCAGCGCTCCCCCAGAGACGCTGCGGAGGGGGATGAGGGTAATTAACAAAGCAATTAATGCAAGATATGAAGCTGCTTCCCAGATACACAAGGAAATTCAGACTCCAGCTGTGCTGGAATTGCTTGTGCTGGCAAAGGCCCTGTCTGTGCTGGAAGAGGGATGCACGTGGTGCGTTCGTTTGCAGGATCCATTATCCAGGAGAAGCAGCAGGTTGGGGATTTGGCATCCTCCAGCAGGTCCCGAACCTCTCCACGAGCTTTGTTGGGATCTGTGCTGCCCCCTCAAAATAAAGCTGGAAAAGGCCAGCCGGAGCAGGAGGATCAGCAGCTCTTCCCAGCTGCCAGGGCTGGGTGATCCAGGGCTGGAGCTCCCTGAGCATCTTTCCAGGCCAGCTGCTTTGTCAGCTTGGAGCTCTTGGAAAGAAGAATGGGACGATGTTTCTGCAGCAGAGCCAACATCCAACGTGCTCAGCTTGGCTGCAGTCCGCGCGTGGGGCCGTGCTCAGGCCCGGAGCTGGATGGAAATGCCTTTAAATGTGGATCTAAATTGGATCTAAATGGGATCTAAATCTATTTCTATGCTGGGGGTGAGCTCAGGGAAAGAGAAAAAACCCCAAAGGCTGCTGCTGGCTCCATTTGCAAATATTCATGTATGTGTATATATATATATATATATATATATATATATATATATAAATGGAAAGGCTTATTTGTGTTCAGTGAACCCCAGATTTTATGGATTTGATAAACCCGATGACACAACACGTTATAGAATCTCTGAATGGTTTGGGTTGAAGGGACCTTAAAGCCCATCCAGTTCCACCCCCTCCCATGGGCAGGGACACTTCCCACTATCCCAGGGTGTTCCAAGCCCTGTCCAGCCTGGCCTTGGACACTCCCAGGGATCCAGGGGCAGCCACAGCTCCTCTGGGCTGCTGGGGGGTCATGGCAAGGAAAAAAAGGCTCTGATGTGGTTCCAAGTGCTGTCATGTGATTCTCTGGGCAGACACACCATCCTCTCTTGGTTTGTGGGAGACTCAGGAACTGGATCTGGGCATTTCTGCCCTTTCTTTCCACGAGTGTGAAGCCTTGGGAGCACCTCCCCATCTCCCAGCCGTGTCTTCCCAGCACCAACTCCCCTCTTCCCAAAATATCTCCTCCACAAAGCTCTCACAGCTCAGGCTGCCCCGACAGCGCTCTCAGGGCGTTGCCTGCAGGCCTTCCCACTGAATTATATATAACACTTGGGTTTGGGGTGGGATTTTTGGGAAGGAAATCTGTTGCCAAGCAATGGAGCTGTGGCCCGGCTCTCTCCTCCCAAACTGAGAGTTAAAAGTGTGTGTAAAATATCTGAGACATCTCAAGTGGGCTTGCAGGAGGCTGTGGCTCACGGGAATGTGGTGGAAAAGCTGCTGCTGGGGTCGGGAGAAGGTTTTCCTTTCATTTTCCAGAGCCAAACCTGGAAGCGGAGAGTTGTTTGACCCCAGAGGCAACAAAAGATATGGGGGATAGTGAGAAATCCCCCAAGGGGTCCCGTGGGGAGTTCTCCCCATGGATTTACACCCATGACAGCATGTATAAAAACCACTGGGTTTTCCCCCAGAAAGGAAGGTGGGATCAGCCCCAACATGGAGATGTTGGGGGGTCAATCCCAGCACCACAAATGGAGCACGAACTTCAGCATCCACTCATTAATCCACAGCACCCACAGTGGGTGTGGATGAACCAGAGGGTCAATATTGACCCACATCCCACCCCTGGGGGCTGACAGTGCCCGCTGGCCTCCCTGGGAAAGCTCCAGTGGGAATGACAGTGCCAATCCAGTGACTTCATCCCGATGCCCGCGCCGCAGCCCCGGCTGGGAGCCCCCGTTCTGCTCCAGGCCCAAAGCAGCCCCATAGGAGGGTTTCACCTGACAGCAATCCAGAGGGATACAAAGTTTTCCTGATGTTTTCCCCAGCTGCTCAGCTCGGGAGGGAAATCCCACCGGCCTGCTTTCCTCATTAACCACTGTCACATTTTCCAGGCAGAGCCTCGGTGTGCCAGGCGCTGATTTGCATCACCAGATCACAAGGATGTGACCTAATTAAATTTCAGCTCTTTTCAATATGATTTTCATACTCACACAGGGTTTTTTTTTTGGACCTGTGGAACCAGCTGTCTCGGCAGGGATGTTTCAGGCTTGGAATGGAAGTGGAGAAAACATCTAATTTCCCACTGGGAGCGGCTGCGGAGGCGAGCTCTGGGGTCTCTCCAAAGCCTTTCTCTGCTCCCAAACTTTGATTCACAAGAGTGAATTGTGCTCTTTTTTCAGGGCAGGTTTTTTTATTATTATTTATGCAGAGGGGAACATGTTACTCCCACCCCTCTTCCCATACAGATGGATTTAGGTCACGCTGGGAAGAGGGGTGGGAGAACCTGGAGTGAAGCACATCCCTCTTGGAACAAACATCCTTCCTAGGGCCCAGTGCCGGGTCTTACACAATGCCTCCAGTCAAGACAGGTCCCATCAGACCCCACCGAGACCCCAAATCCAACCATTCCATGCACCCAGACCTCCCCAGGAGTCTTTTAACCCCCCAAAAATACTATTTTGAGTCTTGATTTTCCCTGGGAAGGACCCATTCACCAGTGAGGGTAACACAGGAGGGTATCCCAGCTGGTTTTTTTGCTGAATGAGCAGAATCCCCTGCGTTTTCCCGTTGCTATGGCAAGGGGGAGAGCCGGGATTTTTGTGCATGGGTTGGTAAATCCGGCCCGTTCTGCACGGCTGATTTGCCCTCCAATTAATTAAGGGCATTCTTCACTTCCCCTCGCAATTAGCATAAAGAAAACCCAATTAACTCCTGCACGGTGGACGCCGAGTGCCGCCTTGGGCAGCGTGAAACCTCCCCGCTCTCCTGTGGGAAAAATCCAAAGATTGTCAGGCTGACCACAGACCCCACACCGGTGCCCAGAGCCCATCGTGTTGCCACCCCATCCCTATGGAATCGCCCAGTTTTCCCTGAGTGAACCACATTCTTGGCTTTGCCATACCCGTTGACATTGGGGTTTGGCTGCGAGGTGGGAATTTGGGTGGAAAAGGAGATTTGGGTGGAAAAGGAGATTTCTGGCCATCCTCAGGCAGGTTGGTACCTCTTCCCACAGCTCCTGGGCCGTGATGGTCGCTTTGCTGAGCGCCCAGAGCAAAGTAGGTACAAAGGGCACTTTTCCTGGTCCCTTGGCCACTCATCCTTCTTTTTTTATGGCTGAAGCCATAAGTCTGGGAGCAGTCTGGGAGCAGTCTGGGAGCAGAGTCTGGGAGCAGAGTCTCTCTGTCCGTGGCGTCCACGCCCCGGCGGCCACGCCCGTAATCCCTGCCATGAGGTGCAGCAGGTATTTCCTGTTCCCGGACTGCTCCGACTTGCCCTGCACAGCTCCGGCTGCCCCGAGCAGCTCCCGGCTCTCTCCCGGCCCTCTCAGATGGATTCGGGTCCTGCACGACCAGTGTGGCTGCAAGGACGAGCCGTGCTCTCTCCAGTCTCCCCAAATAAAGATGAGAGTTGGGAGGGCATGGCAGTGCCCTGCCAAGATAAAGGGTGAGTGGTGACACGGTCTGACCTGGCTCCTGCTGCCTCACCAAATCCTCAGGATTTGCCTCTGGAATTCCCACACTGCCACAATGTTGAATTTGCCTCATTCCAGGGGATGCCCAGGTGGTCTCTGAGCAGGGAGGTGACTTGGTGACTTCCAGCTACTGTCCTACGTCACTTTCTTGCCTCCACTGGCCTCTGAATTCTGGTTTGGTTCGATAAACCATGCTCTGGCTGGTTTATCAGCTCCCAGATGACCTGGAGCAGATCCAGCGTCCTCCCCAAGCCGGGAATTGCCAAAAATCCCAAGTGCTGGCACCACCAAGGTTTTTTTTTTTTTGCTATTTTAACACTATTTAGATGTTTGTGTCCAGTGCATTGGGCAAACCCTGGGTTTGGATGTGGACAGAGCAGCCTCCTTCCCACAGAGGCACCCGGAGCATCCTGCATTCCCAGCAGCGAGCTCCGAGCCTGAGGAGAGCTGGAGGTTTGTCCACGGAGGGGGCAATCCCATGTCCCCCACACCCTCCCCAGGGCCACCCACGACGCTGTGACAGTGATCACACCGACCATGATTACACCGACTGTGATTACAGCGACTGTCTCGAACATCCAACCCCAACCACAACATCCAACCCCGACCACGACATCCAACCCTGTCCCTCAGACCCTGTCCAATAATCCCCGGGGACAAAAGACCCCGAGGGCAGCTCCCGCCCCCGCCTGTAATTCCTCCCCTTCACCCTAATCCCCGGCCCTTCTGTCGCAGCAGCCAAATCCAATTAACCGTGCAAGGATCGCACTCCACCGGCGTTCAAACGGAGCTGCGGGAGCACTCGGGATGGGTGCGGTGGGGTGGCAACGCTGGGGGTGGAGGAGCCATCCCTGCCTTGAGTGGGGTTTATTCCCAAAAAAAAGACATTCTGATAGCTGGGAGCTGCGTCTGGGCAAGGAGTGAGGGAGGGGAGGTGGTCTGGGACTCGTGGCCGTCGCTCTGCTGGGGGTGACTCTTTTTTCCCAGTTTCCCAGTTGGCTTGGTTGTGGTACCAGCTTCCAAGGCCCCACTCCAAACACCCACGTGGGTCCCACTCAGCCTCCAAGACTTAACATGCACTTGCTCAGGGTTTGCCTTGAGCCTCTGAGATCTGTTTCATGTCTGGTTGCACAGGAAGATGTTCTGGTCCATCTCCAACCTGGCACGGAGGATAGCTGGGGATTGGAAGGATGTTCTCCAACCTGGCCACACTCCCAAGGGTCCCAAGTTTTCTTCCCATGATCTGGTTTGCCAAGAAGAAAAAAAGACTCAGCATGGAGGTACCACAAATTCAGGATGGTCCCAGTGAACCCCCACCAGGACCAGAGTGCAGCCAAAGAAACACCCAACAGTTTGGATTTGCAGCCTTTGCCAGGCTGAACTTGAGCTGCAATTGGGATGTGAAATCAGATAATTTTGGGATGGTGAAGCTCCTGGGACAGAAAGGAGGAGGGGGGCAAGGGGAACTGGAGGGTGCAAAGGCAGCAGAACAACGAGGAAGGGCTTTGGTGGGGACATGCAGGATGTGCCAGGGAGACGCTGCTTTTCTGGGCGTAGATTGGGTAGAAGGTGAATAAATGATGGCTGGCCCCAGGCGGCCGCAGAAGGACCAGGCAGTGCCTTAAATGAGGCACAGAAACACATGGAAATGGAGGCTGAGTCCAAGGGGACGAGGTCCAACCGGCCAGGGGATGGCTGTGGGCGGCACATTGACCACTGGCAGCTGCTCTGAGACCTGAGCTAATGTTTAGCTTTGGACTTTGCCAAGTTGTCCAAGGGGCAAAGGAGGAGGAGGAGGACGAGGGCGGGTGACCCGAGGGGGCGGAGGGTGGCTGCGAGCTGGGACAATGCCCAGGGCTGTGACTCCTGCACGAGCTCCGGCTCAGAGGGAGCTGATTCTGGGTGTAGTTTCTACTGGTTTGGTCCTGGTTCAGCAGGACATTCCCTGACGAGGCCTTGCTCCATTTAGCTCAGCTCTTCCTGCTGCGTTTTACTCCCGACACACCACGCTCCAACAGCATTTGCAAGGGCTGCACTGAGGGGACGCTGTCGTGGACAGGGTGAGGAGCCTGGTGGCATCACTGACAAGGCTGCAAACATGTCCTCAGCGCTGGCCCAGGGCTGAGCACATCCCATTGGCCTGGATAACCCACCGTGGGAGGCGCCTCATCTCTATTTAAACCCCCCTCTCCTGGGATGTAATTAAGGACGTGTCTATTAATTGCTGTGTCACATCAGCACGGATCGTCCCTGCCACCACCGGTGCTCCCTGGGCAGCTCCCACTGGACGATGGCCACGTGTCTCCTCTCCACCCCCATCACCTCTACTCTGCAGCATCCCAAACCTTCATATTTTGACTTCTACCTTCCCAGGCAATTTTGCACAGCAACATTCTCCAATCCCAGATTATTCTAATGACACCGTGGAAGAGCTAAAAATAGGAGAAAGGCATTTTCTGCCTCTCCCCCACCAGCCACTGTTGGGAGCACAGGGACAGCACCGGCAGTGGGAGCCTCCGAGGTGTTTGCAGGGAGCGTTTGGAGAGTATCACACCTCCCCTTTCCCTTCCCAGCCCTGGATCTTTAAATATCTGGCCCAAATCCACACAAGCCTGTGGCTGCTTAACTCCTTCCTTGCACTCAAATCCAAAGGAAATTGGGCACCTAGATGGGATGGAGGACGTGAGGTGGTGGGTGCAGAACCCTCCTGCGTGTGCCAAACCTGCAGCGGTGACTCAGCCATGGTGTGGGTGGTGGGATCCTCCTGGCTTCCCTGGGGACCTCCTGGCTCCAGTGGGAACCTCCCAGCTCCTGTGGGATTCACAGAGCCCATCCGTCCTGTCCCACTTGACTTCCTCTCCTGCCAGGGCTCTTGGATGTCTCAGGGTCCTGCATGTGCCAGAAAACGCTGTTGGAAGCAACATCTGAATCCATGCCGCTCTCCCTAGAATGCACATCCCAAAAAAGTCATGTACTCACCCAAAAATGGCGCACTCCCCAAAAAAGTGCTGCCCTGCCCCAAAACCAGCCATGCTGGATTTAGCACCTGAACACGCTCGGCAGGGTGAAGCAGCAGCCTGGGACAGCTGTTCCACGTTATTTCTGTTTTTTTTTTTATTTAAGGCATCCTATGGGATCCCATACTCATGGAGGGTGGCTCAAGCTTGGGAATCCACAGGGAAGTGGACAACATCCCTCCACACAGCCCTGCCAGCTCTCAGAGGCCACCAGGCATCAGCTGGGTCAGGCTGGCACTGCTGGGCTGGGCAGGGGGAGCAAACCCCACAGAAACTGTCACCAACAACTTCATCCACAACTTCAGACTGGATTCCTGGAGCCTGCACTGGGAATGGGTCCGTGCAGCACTCTGGGCATGGAAACTGGTGCTGGCATGAGGGCACGGATGCATATGGAGAGGCAGGGAGCAGCCAGGGAGACATCCAGCCCCAGCACGGACACAACGGCACTGTTTTCCCTCTTGGGACACAGAGATCCAAACCAGAGAGGGATTAAGCCCCTGCTCCACGGGTGTCAGGCCAGGATGGTGCTGATGCTGAGCTGGAGGCGGGATGGGCTTCGAGGCCAGGCAGAGTGGGAAGAGAAGCGGCCGATCGCTGCCCCACAGGGGGAACAGGAACGCCGTGAGCCGGCAGCTGCCACGCGCCAGGGATTGCACTGGAGCGGAGCAGACACGGATCAGTCAGGATTCGGGCACAATGGGAAGCGCGGGCTCAGCAGGGCCGGGGACATGCGGGGACAGGGACATGCCGGGATGGGGCCTCCAGGCTGCCAGTCCCGCATCACCCCGAGCAAACCCTCCTCCAGGGCAGACATGGAACAGAGGGAAAAACGTGGCTCTTTTCCACCTGGTCGCAGGGAGAGGAAGGAAAAGGGTGAACTCACGGCAGCGTGCACGGAGAGGGCTCTGCCACGTGTCCTCCTCGTCCTGCTGGCAGCTGGACACGGGGACATCCTGCACTTCCCAGCTGGCACTGGCAGGGTACCAGGGACCGCATCCCAGCCCGGCTGCTTCCCCAAGGCACCCCCACTTCACTCCTGCCCACTGCTGCCTTCTCACTTCCGTAGCTTCTCCCTTTTTAGAGATTTCCTTTCTTATAAACCCCCAAAAAGCAAACCCAGGAGCACAAGAGAAAGAAACAGCCACGCCAAAGCAGGAGCCCTGTTTCACCTCCTGATCCAAATCACTCCAACAAGCCCCCAGCTGCTCCTGCATTCCACATGGGAGCTGGTGAGGGCAGGAATAACTAGCACAGGATAATTACAGGGCTGAAGATAGAGGTGCCGCCTGTGGACCACAGCCTTGGGCACGAGGTCCCACAGCTCACAGGGATGGGACAAACCTCCCACGGCAAACCCAGGCTGGACTCAGACATCCATCCCACAGGGGAATTTGGGAAACATCCTCCAGAAATGTCTCCACAGGCCTAAACAGTTTGACAGAATTTCAGCCACTACTTTCTCTGCTCATTGTCATCTTTCTTCCACTTCACATGGGATGGTGGCTGGGAGAAGCTGATCCTGAAAAGAGGACACTAAACTTGGACACAGATGTGGATCACCATCACCCTGGAGGTCCTGGTCACTCCCTGGGGCTGGGAGTGCCCAAACATTCAGACTCAGGGCTGGAAACCACAGCTCTGGCTGCCCACGGGTGCAGGAACAGGCACTCTGGGGCCTCTGCGCTGCACAAACCTCACGGTTTGCATGCCCTCAGAAAAGAAACTTTCTTTTTTTGTTTCAGGATGTGAAAGGAGACCACATGACCGCGGTCCCACGGCTTCCCCAACCCGGGATGACAGGACACTGCACCGGCAGCACGCAGATCAAACTGACACCAGTTCAGGAGGGGAAGGCTGGGATCCCTCTCCCTGCATCCCACACGCTGTACGGGCACTCATGGGGCAGTGCTGGGAACATGTGCTGGGCCAAGGAGCCACATCCACACCACCACTGTCACTGAACGTCCCCAGCCCCCAGGCTGGGCTGCCAAAACATCTGGGGTTTGAAATCATGGAATCCCTGAATGGTTTGGGGTGCAAGGGCCCTCAAAGATCATCTTGTTCCACTCTCTGCCATGGGCAGGGACCCCTTCCACTATCCCAGGGTGCCCCAAGCCCCATCCAACCTGGCCTTGGACACTTCCAGGGATCCAGGGGCAGCCACAGCTTCTCTGGGCACCCTGTGCCAGGGCCTCACCACCCTCACAGCCAGGAATTTCTCCCTAATATCCAGTCTAACCCTGCCCTCTGGCAGTGGGAAGCCATTCCCCCTTGTCCAGGCCCTCCATGCACTGCCCACCTCCCAGGGACCGATGAGGTGGGAGGCAGGTGAAGCAGGGATGGGAGACCCCCGGATGTGACCTCCTGTCACCGAGCTGGTGAGTGACTGTGTCACCGTGCCGTTGTCACCGTGCCGTTGTCACCGTGCCGTTTGCTCCTTGGCTGGGGCTCAGGAAATGGCACAACGGCAGCAGCAGCCACAGAACCAACCCAAGACACCGTTTCACAGAGCTGTTTGCCCATGGACTGGGAGCCCACCGCAGCGGGGGGGAGCAGGAACAGATTCACAGGAATAAAACCCCTTTTCCAACACTCTCTCTTAATGCTGCAGGCAAGAAGTGTCATTTTCTAAGAGGAGAATCCATTTGTCCAGGATTACATGCCACGAACAATGATTACACAGCTGGGGAGGACACCTTCCCAAGCAAAGCCACCAGCCCTGTGGGATGTGTGGGAGAAAGTCCTGGCCCCACACAGCCCCAGGGGCTCTGCAGCAGCACCGGGAATCACTCATGGATGGCCAGATCTGGACACTGGCACTCTTTCTGGCAGCTACCCTGCATCTCCTGCTTTTCCTAGAAAAGGGAAAAATAACCATGGAGCATCGTGGGTCCTGCAGTTTGTGACTGACACCATGACAAGAAGCCACCAGTGATTTATGTGGCTGGTGCTGAGCTGGCATCGCACACTGTGCTCCCTCCTGGACCGTGTGCCCTCGATCCAAGCAGAACTGGAACTGCTCCACCGGCTGTCACAGCCACGAGCGAGCAGCCCAGCAAAGCCCCAGAGGCACCACGAGATGGTGGCACTGCCATTGCTGTCACCAGAGGGACAGGGCAGGGATGAGCCACCCTCCAGGGCTGCAGGCTGACCCAGCACAGGAGCATCAGGGCTCTCCCAGGAAAATCACCCGTGACCTCCACACCCACAGCCCACAGAGTTTCCCATCACTTGAGCTGGTGTTGAAACCATGCCAGAAAATTATCCATGATTTAAGCATGACTTTAGGCAAACACCTCAAGACTCCCAAACGTCTCTGCCTGTGGCATCAAATCAGCTCCCACGGCAGCAGCACAGGGAGGTTACCTGCTCTCTCTTGTGAGGATGCAACCAAAATCTCAGCAAGGTGAAGCACAGGGTGGGCACTCACTGGGATGTGGTGGATTTGGTGCTCCTGGCTCCCACCACAGCCCAGGCAGAGCCCAGGGATGAGCTCTCTTACGTGGAGAGCTGGGACAGATCCGGGCTGGCATGGCAGGAGGGACTGACAGGGATAGGAGCTCTCCAGAGCACCTGCTGTGCCCCAGAGGACGGGCAGAATCTGACTCTGTCACAGCCAGGCTTCTCTGAAGAGCATTTTGTTCAATGGAAGTGGCACCAAAACACACTCTCTCCAAGGAATCAGGACAAATCCAACCGGGACAAACAGGACAGGTGAGAGAACAGAGAGGTTGGCAAGAAGCAGGATCACCACCTCCCTCGCATCCCATTTTCCATGAGGGCTCCACACCCTCTCCTAGTTCAGAGCAGGCAGCCACCAGCCTCTCCTGCCATAGTGGAGCTGAGCCCCAGTAGGATCCCATCCCCCTTCCCAAAAGCCCTTTTTTCTCCCCAAAAGGCAGCTGTTTCACGTGGTGGCTCTGGGTACAGACAGCCCCTCCCTGCTGCCTTGGTTAGTGGCAGTTTCCTCTCCACAGCTGCGGAACAGCGGCAGCAGTTGGGTTTTACATCCCCCTCGCTGGGCGCAGCTGGTGACAGGAGGTGACGCAAAGGGTGACAGGGCCCAGCACCCTCCCACGAGGTCCCTGTCACCCAGGGACAGTCACAACCCAAGCACTGGAGGCCCGAAGCTGAGGGCACAGCAGAGCAGCAGCCAGCAGGGAAGAAAAAGCACAACTTCCTCCCTTTTTCTTCTGAAGAAGAGATCTGAGCCCTGTGCAAAAGGAAGTGCTGATACCACACGCCCTGTAGATTAAACACAGTTATTCCATCAGCTCCAAACCCTTGGGAAAGGCTGCTCCCCTCTGCATCATCCCCACCACCAAGCAGGGTGCAGAGGGTCCCAGTGCGACACCACCCCTTCGCGCTTTGGGACATCATCTCCACTGCTGCTGGGATTTGGGGATCTTTTCCTCATTCTTCTGGAATAAGAGCTTCCACCCGGGAAGCCACGTTGGTGTAAACATTCCGGTAAATCCCTTCCTGCAGGCCACTGGGTAATTAAGGAGCTCTTTTCATAACAAGGTAACAAATAACACGTGTGGTTTGACAAATTAGGTTCTCGGGTTTGCTAATCGCCGCCGCCGCGCTCGGCAAGCCAGGACAGTGTTTTAGGATGTGGGAAGTTTGCAAGGAATTCTCTTAGTGGAGATAAAGGGAGCCTGAACTCGGGGCAGGTGCAGAAATCTCCCAGGAGCCTGCAAACAAAGCTCTTCCCAACCCACCAGTTTTTTGGAGAAAACCCAGCCCCAGTAACTCGTGCCTCTGTCACAGACCCAACTTCCACAGCTGCTTCCACCACAGCAAAGTGAGAATTCCTGCAAAATTCCTCCTCCAAGCCCCCACTGTGCTCCAAGAGGCAGAAACACCGACAGCCACAGGGAAACTCCTCACCAGAATAACTTGAAGGTGTCAAACCTGAAGGCTGCGGATCTTTACACCGGAAAAGCGCAGGTGAAAACAAAAGGCAGAACAATTTTGCACAGGCGCATTTTAGGTGTGCAGGAACCACTACCACGACAGTCCCAGCTCCTGGAATGAGAACCCCAGGAGGGAATGAACCTCCCAGGAGCTCTGGGAATGACATAGGAACCACAGGACCAAAGAACAACCCACCATCTGAAACCCATCTCCCGTGCCAAAGTTTTATTGACCGGCCGGTCGAGCCGCTCCCAGCGTTTTCCCCCGGCGGAGGTTTCGGCGCGGTGCCCTCGGGTGGGCTGGGTGAGCGCTCGGCAGCGCCGCTCCCGCAGCAGCCGCCCAGCAGAAGCAGCAGCACACGCCCCCCGCGCTGCCCCGGGGACGCTCCGGCTCCACTCCCCGCCTCCCCGGGCCGCACACACGGCCAGCCCACAGCTGTCCTGCCGGAAGGCGCTGCCGGAGACCTCGGCTGCGAGAAGCTGTTCGGTGCAGATGAGTCACAACCACACCGCAGACGGTCCCTCTGTGGTGCTATCCCATCCCCTCTTCTCCAGAGCTCTGCCAGGGGACAGATCCTGCGCTCAAAGACCTCACGATGGGAAATTCTGTCAAGAGATTTTCACAAAGATGACAGATTTTTAAGTGGCCTGGTTTTGTTCAAGAGCTGAGCCTGCACGTTGTGTCAGCACAATATGCAAAGTATTTTCTTCACGCTTCATCAATTAACCCAAAAACGATCAAAGCAATCCTGGCTGAACATCACATCTAGAACCTGGTTTTGGGGAGAGGGTGGCACAGCAGAGCCCACGGTGCCAAAAGCAGCACTGGGCATTTTACTTTTATTACTTCGGTGCCTCCAAACTCCAGTTTGGAGATCCCACCCCACCAGAGCATGGAAGCAGGAGAGTGTGAAGCTCAAAGGTGGTGCTGAAGAGGAAGGCTGGCACCTGGAGCACCAGGTTTGGGAACAAAGCAGCTCCTTTGTACAGCAGGGATCCGGGCTGTGGTTCCACGGGGTCCCTGATTTCACAGTCAGTCTGGAGCTCCACCTCTGGAACGCTCACGCTGTGCCAAGGAAACAGCAGCTCTGGGAATTCCTGGCAGCAGTTGCTGTGCTGGTGCCATGAACCATTCCAGTGGAAGGTGTCCCTGCCCATGGCAGGGGATGGAATGACATGAGCTTTAAGGTCCCTTCCCAGTAACCCGAAGCATCCTGGGATGCTGTGGACCTACCGTCTGCTTCCTGTGGATGTTCACAATGTGGATATCTTCGCTCCGATACTCCTCGTCGTGCCTGTCCAGGGGAATTTTTTCCAGCTCGAAGTCCCTCTGAAGCAGCTGGTTACCAGAGAACCCACAGAACAGTTCCACAAAGGCCTCCACAACCATTCCAGACATTCCCCCCACGCAGCACTTTACCCTCATCTTCAATACTCCAGCACCAACTCAAAGCTACAGACACCTTGCAATACTCCAGAAAAATCTATTTAAGCCTGTGGTAAAACACTTCTGGGGGGATTTAAAAGATGTGTGGAGGTGGCACTTGGGGACATGGGTTAGCAGTGGCCTTGGCAGTGCTTGGGGGATGCTGGACTGGATGATTTCAGAGGACTCTTCCAACCTAAATAATTCTGTGATTCCATGATTCTGCCTCCATCCCTGAAGCGCTAAGGCAAACCACAGCACCTGCCTGTCTGCCAACCTTCTCAACTGAAGGGGAGAGGAGAGAAAAAACCAGGCTAAAACCCCCCAGCATCAGCTCTGAGATGTGCTCAGATTGCCTGGGCTGAACCTGGCAAGCTGAGGAAGGAAATAAATCACAAGAAAAGCAGAAATCAGCCAGAAACACCAACACCTGGTGTGTTTATTGTGGGAGCAGCACCTCAGCAGAGCTGAGCTCAGCCCTCCTCACAGCCAGGGCCCCACAAGAGTGTGAGGCA
Organism: Cnemophilus loriae; assembly: GCA_013397755.1. Classification (NCBI taxonomy): domain Eukaryota; kingdom Metazoa; phylum Chordata; class Aves; order Passeriformes; family Corvidae; genus Cnemophilus; species Cnemophilus loriae. Next base: position 33,254 of record VZTF01007757.1, read on the forward strand.
CTAATTACCAAACAGGTGCTTTGATTAACACGTACCAATCCCCTGGAATTCCCACCCTTTCCCTTTTTTTTGCAGCATTACAGTTATTACATATAAAGCAGTACTCCTGCACAAGAGCTGCTTTTCAACAGCCACCCCAGGTGCAGAGTCAAACCTGCACTGACCATCATCCCCCCACAGGTGTTCCCTGCGTTGCTTTTCCTCACCTGCACACAAGATCAACTGGAATATTCAATTAAAACACCTGTTAATGGGCTCTCAGGAGAGAGAAGGAATTGTTCCAGAAGCAGCTCTATTGCTCAGGGGAGAGTTTTGAGTTCCTGAGCAAAAGTTTGTATCTTCCCTCTGCTTTCAGTGGAACAGCCTAAAAGAAAATGTACTTAAAAAACCACTTACTTCAAAGTATTTTCTCTCAATTTCAGGGTTCTTCCCCATTGTCCTCTGTTCATAGCAGCACAGGACACAAGTCTCAGGGCCAGTCAGGTCCTTCAGGGTCTTCAGCAAGGGCTCCAAGGACTGCCCAAAAAAGGTTAAACATTTCCCACGTGGATTTCAAGTTCATTTCACTGGTTACGATCCCCTCTAGCTAAAGTCTTCACCCAAGAGAAAACTTCCCAGTTTTGCTTTCCAGGGAGTTATTTTTAGTACTTTAACCGGGACAAGAAGAACGTGGGGGGAAAGCTGGGGAGCACAGGAGAAAGGGGGACTCACAGGAGAAGAGTTTCCCAGACTGACCAAGAAAACTGAACTGGAATCCAAGCCAGAAACACCCCACGCTGCTGAGTGGGCACTTCCTTGAGGCACAGTGAGGGTTTTCTCAATTATTCCTGGAGTATGGCTCAGATCCAGACCACAATGGAGGGAAATGGGACCAACAGGCAGGGACTCAATGCCAGGGGCTGGTAAAGCCATTGGAAGGGCACTGGGACATGGGGCTTTTCAGGTCAAAAAAAAAAAACCAGGGAGAAACGGGAGGGAACAAACATTCAATTTGAGATTTTTAACATAAAAACAGAACCAGAGGCTGGCTATTTATTTATTAAAAATGCCTTTTCCAGTCTTGTTCTATGTATTCCTCTAAACCACAGGGACCATGACAGGAGCACAGTATTTATCTGAACACCCTGATCCCACCCCCTTCCCAAGGAACCTTTCAGTAGGGGTTTAGCAAAGTCCTCGTTTACCTCCTCATAGTAAATGCAATCAGCCATGAGGATATAATCGGGGGGAGGCTGAAATTCTGTTACATCTTCACCCCTAAAAAGAACAAAGAAAAAAATAACAAAAAGTGAAAACAAGCTTTAGTAACAACACATACAACTAAAGGACTGAGCATAAACTTAACTACTGTGTTTTCATATTAAGGTTCCCTCTCATGGTGCTTTGAAGTTATTTAGCAATTTAATAAAGCCAGTGCAGAATCACAGAATCACAAAATGGTTTGGGCTGGAAGGGACCTTAAAGACCATCCCATTCCTCCCCCTGCCATGGGCAGAGACACCTTCCACCGTCCCAGGCTGCTCCAAGCCCCAGTGTCCAACCCGGCCTTGGACATTTCCAGGGCTTCTCTGGGCACCCTGTGCCAGGGCCTCACCTCCCTCACAGCCAAGAATTCCTAACCAATATCCCATCTACACCGACTCTTTTTCAATCTTAACCCAGAATCCCCGTTAAAGTCGAACAGAGACATTAAATAAAGGCTCATACAAACCATTTCAGTACCTTGGCTCGGACGGAACCTGTGACCAGGTGCTTGTTATTCTCAATATTAACCATCAACAGCTCCTGCAGCTCCTCCAGGTCTGTGACCGTCACGTTCGCCCTGTAACACACCGGCGGTTAGGGAATAACGCGACGGCTGGGGACACTCCACACAGCACAGAAAACAGGGTTTAAAGGAATCGCAAGGGTCTGAGGGAGAAGCTAGAGCCGAGCAGGGGCTGCCGCTCACCCCAGCGTGGCTGCCATGATGCCGACGGCGCCGGTGCCCGCGCCCAGCTCCAGGACGTGGCGGCGGGCGAGGGGGCAGGCGCCGGTCTCCAGGAACTTGGCGAGCACCAGCGCGGCGTCCCACACGACGCAGCCCACGCCGCCGGCCGCCCGCTGCTCCAGCCGCAGCGCCGGCCCGGCCCGCCGCTCCAGCTCCCTCACAAAGCCCGCCATGGCCGCGGCTCCGAGGCGGCCCCGCCCCGCCCGGGGAGGAAATGGCGGGGCGGCCCGGAGGGGGTGGGGCCG
>VZTF01007757.1:38402-79655 GCA_013397755.1 Cnemophilus loriae
TCCTCTTTTTTTTTTTTTTTCGAAAAAAAAAAAAAAAAAAAAAAAGAGGAACTTTACAAATACTATTCCAGTGTCAATGACTACTATGGCTAAGGTCATTGAGGAGTTTCTGCATTTTCTAGCAAAGACAGTCTGTGCAAAGGAGGGTGGGAGAGCTCCCTTTTGTAAGTCTTTGGTGGCAGTTTTGGTAGCTGAGGGCTGGAGTTGTGCCGGGGCGGCACGGGGGGCACGGGCGGCTGGGCCAGGTTGTTGTGGCTGGCGCTGATGATGCAGCAGCGGCGCAGGACCCGGGGAGAGGGGGTGCTGGGAGGGGTGCCCGGAGAGCTGGGGCCGGAGCCGACCTCCCGCAGCCACTCGGGATCCCGGGGGAAACGTCCCAGCGGCGGCGGCTGCAGGTTCAGGGGGAAGTTGATGAAGTGCTCGGGTGGCCGCAGCGGCACCGGGGGCGGGGTGTCGGGGAGAGGGTCCCGGGGGGGCGGAGGAGGAGGGCTGTGCAGGGGCTGCTCCAGGGGGGTGGTGTAAGCAGGAGCGCGAGGTTGGATCTTTGGAGGCGGCGGCTGCCGAGGCGGAATTGCTGGAGGATCGTCGTCCGACTTGGAGTTTCCCTGCGGCGTCACGGAGAAAAAGGAGGTGTAAGAAATGGAGAGCATGGAATCCCTGAATGGGTTGGGTTGGATGGGAACTTAAATCCTATCCCATTCCTCCCCCTGCCATGGGCAGGGACACCTTCCCCTATCCCAGGCTGCTCCAAGCCCCGTCCAACATTCCTTCCAGGGATCCAGGGGCAGCCACAGCTTCTCTGGGCACCCTGTGCCAGGGCCTCCCCACCCTCACAGCCAAGAATTCCCAGTTCCCAAAATCCCATCTAAACCTACTCTCCTTCAGTTTAAAGCCATTTCCCTTGTCCAGATGTTTGGATAAAGAGCCAATCTTCGGACAGATGAGGAATTCTCCTGACCTCTGCTAGTAGTGCTGTCAGAAACAGGACAGCTGTACCCCTGATGGGAATATGACCACGATGTTCCTGAAATTCCTAACAGAGTTTGCACACTGGGAATCCAAAGCTTAAAAAAGGGCAACTGGAGCTCTGCATCTCAAAGTCTTCTAGACTGACAGAGCCCTGCTTGGATCGATGGTGAGACTTGACAATCTTAAAGGTCTTTTCCAAGCTAAATGATTGTAGATATTCCCCAATTTATCACCAAAGTTATTCAATCCAGGACAGCAGTACCTTAGCATTGGAAGCATCCTGATCCATCTTTTTTCGTGGAGGAAGTGGAGGAGGGTTCTGAGGCTCATCACTCAGTTTAGGGCAGCTCCCCCAGGAGCTGAAGAAAGTCTCTGGAGAGGGAAAAGCAGATCTTTTACTCCTTGTGCAATACGTGAGGAACATATCCTGGAATATCAAGCCAAACTCAAAGCAACTCAAGTAAGATCTTTGTGCTCCACAGCAACACGAACCAGTAACTTCAGCAGTAAGAAATTCTTTAGTTCATTGCTTTCATCAGATCTAGGCCTCACAAAGTGTTCTCCTGTGTCCAGTATCAAAGACAGGCATCAACAGTCAGCAGGAAATGCTGAGGCACAGGAAAATAAATCAAGGGAACTCCGAGTCTTTACAGAGGGGGAAAAAAAGTCCTCAAATTAAGAAACAACACAACCCCCAACTTGTATTGGTGATTTCTGTCACACCTTTGCTTTTCCTCTTAGGAGTGCACTGAGCTCTGTGTCTGCATCAGACCTGTGCTCTCCAGGTGGTAATTAAATTAATCATATTTAAAAAAATGTATGTGGAATAAATAAAAAGAACAGCTGAAAACACAGGTGAATGCAGGATACCCCCCACAGGTGTGCTACAAGAAGTGTCTCTTCTTTCCCAGCCACAGAGCGGTTATTTTCACTAAGTGGAATTAGGAAATTATCAAATGGCTTCGTTTGTAGCTTTAGTCAAACAAAACAATCATCAAGGACATTCAGAACAGAAGGAAAATCATGTGAGAGCCTGGAGATAAAAACCCAACCCAAACCAAAACTAAACCAGCAGTTTAAATTTTAGACTTTACATTCTTTACTGGACATCTGGTCTAAAAGGAACTCTTCTGAATGCAGCCCACATTCTCATCCCAGATTTCAGATTTTAATCCCCACTGAGCTCTCCTGAGCCCAGGGAAGGCAGAGTTAAATATTTAACAGAGTTCCAACACTCACTCGACTGAGGCAAGTTCACAGGAGCGAAGATGCTGTTGTTACCTGGGAAATAAAAAAAATCCATTAAACAATTTCCAGACAGAACCACTGCACTGCAGCACATAACAAATGCTTGAATAACCTTAGAGATCACAAAACCCCCCAAGTTTATCTACTGCCAACGTGAATGAAAATTTCCCGTGTAAAACATTCCTGAACTGGAGAATTTAAGTCACGCTGGGAATTAATTTAATTACTTTAAATTTCGCAATTTATTTTTTAAAGGTTGGCACACACCCCCAATACATTTGGGAAGCCTGAGGGACAGCAACAATGATTATTAAATGCATTTACCATAGGAACTGTTGAGATCAATGTCTAGGAACACGCTGAACTCCGAGGACGCCGACACCGGCGGCGTTGACGGGGTGTTGGGGGAGGTCGGTGCCGACACCGTTGTTTCGTGCTCCGACTCCGTGATCCTGCTGAAACTTATCTTGCTGGGCTCCTTCTCCAGGGGCAGCGGGTGGCTCCTCAGGGTGCCCGAGGTGGAGCCGTGCCTGCCCGCGTTGGGCCTTATCCCGGGGGATTTCAGGGGGTACGTTGTTTTCCTGGGCTGGAGACAGGGAAGCTCTTAGCACTGCAACATTCCACACTGGAGCATTCCCCAAGCACTGCAACATTCCACACTGCAGCATTCCACACTGGAGCATTCCCCAAGCACTGCAGCATTCCACACTGCAGCATTCCACACTGCAACATTCCCAAACACTGCTGCCATTCCACACTGCAGCATTCCACACTGCAGCATTCCACACTGCAACATTCCCAAACACTGCTGCCATTCCACACTGCAACATTCCACACTGCAGCATTCCCAGGCACTGCTGCCATTCCACACTGCTGCCATTCCACACTGCAACATTCCACACTGCAGCATTCCCAGGCACTGCTGCCATTCCACACTGCTGCCATTCCACACTGCAGCATTCCACACTGCAGCATTCCACACTGCAACATTCCCAAACACTGCTGCCATTCCACACTGCAACATTCCACACTGCAGCATTCCCAGGCACTGCTGCCATTCCACACTGCTGCCATTCCACACTGCAACATTCCACACTGCAGCATTCCCAGGCACTGCTGCCATTCCACACTGCTGCCATTCCACACTGCAGCATTCCACACTGCAGCATTCCACACTGCAACATTCCCAAACACTGCTGCCATTCCACACTGCAACATTCCACACTGCAGCATTCCCAGGCACTGCTGCCATTCCACACTGCTGCCATTCCACACTGCAACATTCCACACTGCAGCATTCCCAGGCACTGCTGCCATTCCACACTGCTGCCATTCCACACTGCAGCATTCCACACTGCAGCATTCCACACTGCAACATTCCCAAACACTGCTGCCATTCCACACTGCAACATTCCACACTGCAGCATTCCCAGGCACTGCTGCCATTCCACACTGCTGCCATTCCACACTGCAACATTCCACACTGCAGCATTCCCAGGCACTGCTGCCATTCCACACTGCTGCCATTCCACACTGCAGCATTCCACACTGCAGCATTCCCAGGCACTGCTGCCATTGCACACCGCAGCATTCCCAAGGCTCTGTGAGGTATTTGTACAAGTATTTCTCAAAAACACCTCGAAGGGCAGCACAGGGGTGCAGCTGATGTGAGGTGCAGCGTTATTTACACCGCAGGAGTTTGCTGGGAAGTTGTGGGTGCAGCTGAATAAATCTTTTCCCCCCCATAATTATGAAGAATGAAGAGTCCAGTTTCTGCTGCCAACCAGGACAAAACACTGGGACAAAGAAGTCACAGCCTTGGGAAAGGGAAAGTGACTTCGAGTGCCCCTCAGAGCTGCAGAAGGGCCCCAGAGCAGCACCCCAGAAACAGCAAAACCCCCGAGGGTCACCGGGCCCCGCCACACGTCCAGCATCAAGGACACATGTGGGGACACGCTGTCCATGCCCTCCGGGTTATCCAGGACAAAATTCCTACACCCACGTCACTGTGCGGACAAACCCAGCCTGGTTAGGCTCGGGTGTAACCCAGCAGAGATCAGAGCTGAGCCTTGCAAGGTGAATTATGTCCCCATCCTTCACTGGTGTCCAGCACATTACACCACCCACGACTGGATTTTCCTGAAATTCCCATGAGATTCTCTCTTTGGAAATCATGAGCTGTAAAGAATTCCTGCCCAGCTGACTGGGCTCCTATTTTTAGAAAAGATTTTAATAAAATTACTGCAAGAAGCATTTTTGCAACACCAATTTCAGGCGTTTTCTTGCCACATTTGTAACATCATCTTGCTCATTCCTCTAACAAGAGATTGCAAAAATGATTTACAGCTCTCCCAAAAAATTAGACATGGCTCCAGTTCCTCAGGCAATCACAACACGTAAAAAACAAGTGCTCTAAATTGTGATTTTCCTGCTTAAAAAAGAACTCTGGGCTCGAGGAGCTGGGTTTTTTTTAGACCAAAAATTGCTACTCCTTTAAATTGAACTTTATTTTCTTCAGGAAGAAGATTGCACCTGGTCAAATCTACAATTTTTGCAATAATATTAAATACTTAGACAAAAGAAAAATAGAAATTAACTTTTACTTAAAGAAAATGGAATGTATTATGTATAAAAGTCATATTTTAATTAGTATTAATATAAGACTTCTTGATACTGTGAAATGAAAAATATTACTCCATATTTTATCATATGATTACATGGTAAGAAATACAAATTTAACAGTAATATTTCAGGTTTGAGGGGGAAAAAAGTGATTTTTAAAATAAGGCAAAGGTAATATATTTTAGTAGTGACAAACATCAGGAGTAGAAGTATTTTTAAATCAAGTTTAGTTGGAAAATCATCTCATGATAAGGAATTCTGAAGAAAATATATGTAGTTTATCGAGTTAACCACATATTATTTTCATAGTGGCCAGTGTTTTAGCTGTTTAATTTTAATTAAATAATCCAGGAATTGGACTTGATGATCTCTGTGGGTCCCTTCCAATTTAGGGTATTCTTTGATTCCATGAAATTTCAGGAAAAAAAACTTACGAATCGAGGCGGTTGCTTGCAGTTCCGAGGTTCAATCTCCAAGGACTTGTTGAACAGATAATCTGTAAACTCTTTTTCTGGTATCTTCCCCATGGGATTGAGATTTTCAAAGAATTTCTGAATGAAACAAGCGGCAATAATATTTTAAAAAATAAGCATACAGAGAAAATGTTCATGAAATACTCATAATTCGCTGATTTAAAATCCAGTTTTTCACCACTTTTGGCTGCTCCTTTGTGTGGTTCTTTGTTGTCCACCAGCCACTGCTCCCCCCTCTTTTGATAATCACTGTTCGTGCAAAATTAGGTCCAGTGCTGGAAGATTATTTGGCATTTTTCCCTTATTCCAATCCTCAAAGAGATATTTAATAGCTGCTTACCCGGATTTCTGGCTCGATCCGTAAGCAGTAAGGCTGGTTTTGATACTGCTGAATTTCTCCTGTAATTTCAGCCACTTTTCTCCTCTTACTGAAGTTAATTAATTCTTTCCCTTGTCTTTTAAGGAAGTCAGGATTCCCTTCTTCTGTCTTCAAGATATTTGTTAGGTATATTCCTGATTAAAAAAAGCAGTTTTTAACCACACATCCGCAGCAAACTCAACTTCAGAGGGACACCACACACAAAATCTGATGTCACTTACCAAAAAAAGGCACGCAGGGGGGGTTGATTGATTTGAGCTTAGCTAAATACTTCTTAAAATGATCTTGGCTTAATTCTACTGCTTCATCCAAAACTCTTTTTTTCCTTTCCTGGAGTGCCTGAGTTGTCAAAGTAAAAAAAAAAAAGGAATAGGGATGGAAATGTGGAATCTTCTCAGCAGCATGGTTAGCAAATACAGGGCAATTCCCTGGCTCTCTGAGCAAAATTTGGGCATTGAAATGCAGGTTTCAAAGAACCTCTGGTGTCCATGGTTTGCTCTGGATTACAGCACCCAACAATTCAGTCACGTGCATCCCGAGATTACTGGAAACAGATTATTATTTCAACTTGGCATTTACCGGATTTGGTCTTTAATAGAAATTTAACATTTGATTTTAACTTGAAGGCCTTGGTGCTGCCTGTCAGAACAATACAAAACTCAAATCATTTTATTCCTATTCTTTTTGTGTTTTACTTCAGAGAGGCTTTCAATGGATTTCACTCCAGAACTGTGAGACCCAGGTCTGGATTCTGATTTAATTTCCTTTTCCACGCCCCAAACTCACCTCGAACGTGTGATCCAGCCTGTACACCGAGACAGAGTTCACAGCACTGACAATCTCCAGAACACCATTGAAATTATTGAGGTCTTGGAAAACCTGCAGGATTTCTATGATCCTGCTCAGCACAGCCACTCGCTCCTCAAAGTTCTCCGTTTCCACGATGCACCTGATCAAAAGATGGAATTCGAGAAGCCCTGAGAAATAAAACCTGACATTTTTTGAGTTATTAAATTGAATTTTTCCAAGAAAACCCATCCAGCACGCAGATTTTGGCTGTCTCTCCACAATCTCAAGTACAAATTTATGGAAATCACATTTTCCATATGCTCGAGTTGGAAAGTCAAGGCAGGATTTGGCAGAGTTTGTAAAATAAATCAGCAGACCCCGAGCACACCCAGGGTGCAAGTGGTTAATGCCACTGCACTGCACTCACTTTTCAAACCACAGGGTGAGATTTGTAGTGTGACGAATCATTTTCAAGAGATTTGGGGAGTTAATTTCCTTATCTTCCTTCGTCCACACACTGCCAACGAGTTCAGAAGGCTGCACAGCCCTGGGAATGACAAAACACCAGGCAAAACGCTCAGTACAAATAAAAACTGGAATTTCTGTGTTTGCATTAAAAGATTAGTTCTTCCCTTAATCACGACCTGATATTTCACAAATCCAATCCCACCTAATCTACGCCAAAACACGACTTAAAAGAACTTTTTTGACGGGTGCTCGAGTACAGAGGGAAAGACATTTTTATCTTAATTGAAATTGGATAATTTTGAAGAAGCATTTTCAGATAAAAAATATTACAAGGGAGTGAATTTAATTTTCTGAAAGGGCAAGAAAACAACTTCAAAAGAGTTACAAATTGAAAATAGGAAGGTGAAGCATTGCAGCGACCGGTTGGTTTCAACACGAACCCTCCCGTCACCGAAGCAGGAATTCTATAATTTGAATTTTGTAAGACTCCTGAATTATCCTCCCTGCACTTCTGTTGTCACAAGTCTGATGTGGAGATAAAACCTCTTTTTTCCACTCCTTTGCATATTCTAACATCGAGCAGACAGCAAGGAAACCTCTTCCTGTGAGCTCTGCGAGTCGCGGGGTATTTTGGAGCGCTTGTGTGAACGAGGAGCGTTTTTTTTTTGGTGAAATAATGAAAAGGAAAGGTGTGAGAGCCCTGCCTGTACAGGTCAGACTCGAGCAGGGTGAGCTGCCGCGCGATCTCGATGGGGTGCAGGGTCATCAGGTCCAGGGCCTCGCCGTGCCCCACGCGCCACAGGTGCCACTCCAGGGGCGGCGGGGGGCTCTCGAAGGTGATGTTGTGGCTGACCCCGTCTGCCTGGGCTTTCTTCCTCTTGATGATCTTAGCAATGGACTCCACCCACTTCTTCATGGATTTTCCTGTAGAAATCATTAAAAAAAAATAAATCCTGCATGAGGTTTTTAATGCTGTTGTAAGTTAAGTTTTAAACTGATACAGGGGAGGGTTAGACTGCAAGTGCAAGAGTGGAGTCCAGCATTAATCGTGTGACAAGTCTTGGTTTTTTAATAAATTCGTGTTCTTTTATAAATGCCAATGTTATAGAGCAATCTCTGGGGAAGGATTTTTGGAGTTTGTAAATAAATATACATGTGGGAAGTGGATCTCATGCTGGAGAGGGACTTTGGACAAGAGATGGAGTGACAGGACAAGGGGGAAATGGATTCAGACTGTCAGAGGGGAGGGTTGGATGGGATATTGGGGTGAAATTCCTGGCTGGGAGGGTGGGGAGGCCCTGGCACAGGGTGCCCAGAGCAGCTGTGGCTGCCCCTGGATCCCTGGCAGTGCCCAAGGCCAGGCTGGACGGGGCTTGGAGCAGCCTGGGACAGTGGGAGGTGTCCCTGCCATGGCAGGGGTGGCACTGGATGGGCTTTAAGCTCCCTTCAACCCAAACCATTCGATGTTTTTAAATGAATTTTGATAATACAGTGAAATCAACTCGCCAAAAATGTGAGTATACACTCAGAATTCTGCATTCCTGCATGTAAATTAATCAGGTTTGCATTTCTCTATTTTCTTCTTATGGGTTCTTGCACCTGTATCAGCTGACAAATAAACACATGTGAAACCAGTTCTATTTAACCACATCCTCTGACAGTTCTGGTGTGGAAAAAAGTGATCCTGTATCCAGGGTCTTTTAATTGTTTGTCTCAGAATTATACTGCCCAATGTAAGGCCTGGCACTCCGAAAATGAAAACCTGGAATTGTCAAAATAAGGATTAAAACTGCCATGCCAACACTGCTGCCCTCCACAAAGTCTGCCCAAAAAATCTAGTTCGTAAAGAAGAAACACCAAATGGGCCCAATATCCTCTTCTAAAAGGATAATGATTTTCAGCTGGAACTTTAGATGGAAATCAAGATGGAAAAAAGTCAGTAAGCAAAAGGGAAGGAATTCTCTATGGAGAAGGGGAAGGTGACAGCCTGAATTACAGAGTCAGGCAAGGATGACCATACTGTCCAGAAGGAAATATATTTAAAGTATTATTATAATTTAAAGTATTATTCCTAATGCTTTAAGTCATTTTTAGGAGCTGTTTAGGCTCCAGGCCAAAGCTTCCTCAGGTAAAGAGAAGCCTCCTAAACAGCTCAATTAAAGGCATTAAAATTACTCATGTGTGTAAAGCTGTTCTAAAACCCATCAGGATCAGACTGGGAAGTTGTAGCAAAATGTGGAAAGGGAACAGGACCCCCCTTACTGCACCTCTGACACTGGAAATGAAGGTCTCCAGCCTCTCCAGCAGCTCCAGATCCCTCTCAAAATCATAAAAATGGTGCTCGACCCAGTGCCGGAAAACATTCAATATTCTGAGGAAAGAGGGAAAAAAATATTAAGTTGCTTTTTAAGGACTTCCATGGCTTATCCCATTTAAATGAACCACAACCCTACAAAACTCAGTTACAGGTTCGTGTAGTTGGTGACTCTCAAATACACAAGGACAAAGGAGCAGAGCAAAGGCTGAGCTTGGCAGGTGTTTAAAACCTAATTTATAGGTTTTAAAGAATAGTTTTAGCATAGATATGGCTTGGTGCTATTTTAAAACTGAATATAAAAAATGCCAGTGTTGAGATGGTTTCAGAAGAGGAAGAAACGTAGCAAAATCAGATAAAATTGGTATTTCTAATGTCATTTCCTTTTTTTTCTTGGTGTGTGTTTTTTTTTTAATGAAAAAGCTAATTAGGATCTCCTATTTGTTAAGAAACAAATTTGTCATTGTTTCTTTCCTACACACAAATTTCAGCTTCAAAGTTGTTGTTCCTGCCCTATTTATACAATTTTTAATGACCCAAAAAGCCTGACTAGATCCAGTACATCCTTTAAGGATAACACTGAACATCCTCTTGATTTTTCTCTACTCTTTCTTGGACAAATCACTAATAAATCAGTCTCTAAAAGTGAACTCCAACTGCTTTTCAGCCTTCTGCACTCAGGATAAATCAGAATAAAAAACTGGTTTGCCTCTTCTCCGGGTAAACAAGCTGAGCTCACACCTTCAACACTTTGATTTATCCAGGTTTGATTTATCACCTGAGCAAAAATCAGCCCTCCATCAGCTCTGACACATGAAGGACATCCACACGGACACATGGAAAAGTTCCTTAACTCTCCTCTTCCCAGCGTGCAAGGTAAAGGAGAAGGTTTATCCCACGGAAGAATTGTTGCCCAAATGGATCGAACAGGCTGGAAATCAACGACACCTTGCAGGAGGCAAAGTTTTGATGCAAGTTTCCCGTGACAGGATCTTACCTAACCCATCTGTGCCCTTGAGATCCCGTGGGGAGAACACTGGGAAAGCCAGGGAGTGCCTGGATCTGCTCACTGCCCTTCCAGCTGAGCACCTCCTCGTTCCCCTGAGCCCTTTCTGTGCCTGGGCCCTGCATCCACAGCATTTTCTACGAGATTTGGAGTGGAGGGAAGCAGGGAAGGAAGGGATAAACACCTTCAATTCTCCACCTTCTTCCCAAATCCCAGAGGCTCTGAAGCAGAGCTCAGTACTTTTGACAGCACTGGAATGTATCGAGCCAGCAGCTCAAACTCACTGATTTTCAGCTGTAAGACAGCTTCGAGCTACTGGAAATACACAGTATGGATGAGAAACAACTCCCAGGAAACAGCAAAACCAGGGAAAGCACGAGCTGAGAGGCAGCTCTCCCAGGAACTGATAACTGTGGAGACTTCTGGTCCTGCTGAACCCAGGGCAGCTGATAAACTGGGAACACCAAGGGCCTGATAAGCTGTCCAAGGCCAGCAGCACGCAGGAGTATCAAGGTTACGCTGAGACTGTGGGACTTGGATCGTGTTCAAGAAGGTGGTGGCTGCTCTGTGTCGAGGAGAACTACAGGGTTACCCACGTGTTTATCCTTTTTATCTTTTTTATATATATATATATTTATGCACACGGGTGTCTGGTAAAAATGGGACCCCCGAGTGACCTTCTGAACACCTTGGAGGTGCTGGCATGGCAGTGTGAGCCTTTGAGTCAACCGCTGTTGCTCCAGCAGGAATGTGTGGCAGCAGAGTAACTGAGGGTTCTGTGTGTATAATTAATAGTATTAATTACTATTAATAGAGTTAATATTGATAGTAATATTAATGTGCCATTAACAGGAACATCTTGATGTTACTCATCGGTGTAATGAGTAAGAGTTGCTCGAGCAAACACTGGTTGTGTGATCTGTGTCTCCTCCTGACTCGATCCGCAGTCAGGGCAACAATTACCCTCATTCATGCTAGAAATGCTTAATTGTTCCCCAAATTAGCTTGCTCAGCAAGACCTTGAAGATTCCCTGCAGCCCACTGCAATGCGCAGCACAGACAAGAGCCTCCCTGTCTGTGAGCAAACACATCCACGGGGCTGGGAAAGGGAGCGCAGCACCAGCAGGGCTGGAAAACTGGGAACACGGGAACGATCCTCACAGGGCCTGGGAACAAGGAATGCATTGAGAGCGTGGCCAGCCCCGCTCCGAGCTGCACATCCCTCACCCACAGGCGCTGCGCAGAGCAGCCACGCCGTGCCCGTGGGTGGGGATCCCAGCCGGGCCAGCTCCAGCAGCCGCTGGGGTAATCAGGACACGGATTGGGATACCAGGCTGCTGGCAGACGTGGCTGAGTCCCTGGGGGACAGCACAGCAGCCTCCAGCAGAGATGAGAGGCTGCGGGAGCTCTGTGCAACCAGTGCCCTGCAGGCTGGCAGCGCCAGAGCAGCGCTGGGGGCACACACACCTGAGCTGCACGGGCTGCACGTATTCCTTGCGGAAGCGCTTCAGGTCGGCGCTGATGGGCTGCTCCCCCTTCTCGATGGCCAGCCTGTCTGCCTCCGTGGGCTCGGGCTCGGGGATCTCAAACCTGGGGGGAAAGCAGCCACAGCTGACGGCAATGAAGACAAAACACAAACCCTTCGTGCAGCACGGCTGCAGTTTATAGAAATGGTTTACAGAAATTCAGTGTGGGGACAATCAGGTGCTCCTCTGCCACCCAGTTTGCCTGGAATTCCCTCCTCCCCAGCTCCATGCTCTGCTAATTCGCTGGTTCTCTGCTCATCACAATATGTCTAGACTGGGATAGAAGGTTTTTAAGGACCTGCTGGCTTGATTAAGGGAAGATTAGAGAGAGAGCTTAACAGCAGCTTTACCACACTGCAGTAAAATGCTGTTTACCTTAAGTCTGTGCCTTCAAACAAACTGCCTGGAACATTTCTGTTCTTATTTCCATCGTGCACTCAACTCTCTCATGAGCAAGTTTAGCAGTTCACAACATCACCACCCACAGCCCAGGCACACCAGGTGCTCCAGCTCCTACCTCATTCAGGTATCTCATTTAAACTGGGAAAAGGAAGCTTGAACTAAAACTTGGATTATTGTTTTTAAGTTACTGGTTTGCAAACTTCACTGAAACACTGACACTTGACACCGGGATCCTGAGCAGGAAAGGAGCAGCTGGAATCTCTGATCTTTGTGGGTCCCTTCCAACTTGGGATGTTCTATGATTTGGAATACACAAAACTCATTAGGAAGTGGAGTGACAGGACAAGGGAAAGGGCTTCAAACTGAGAGAGAGGAGGGTTAGATGGGATTTGAGGAAGAAATTCCTGGCTGGGAGGGTGGGGAGGCCCTGGAACAGAATTCCCAGAGAAGCTGTGGCTGCCCCTGGATCCCTGGCAGGGCCCAAGGCCAGGCTGGACGGGGCTTGGAGCAACCTGGGATAGTGGAAGGTGTCCCTGCCATGGCAGGGGGTGGAGCTGGATGGGCTTTAAGATCCCTTCCCAAACCATTCTGGGATTCTATTCAATGATTCCAAAACTTTTGCACACCTTCAGAAAGGAGGATCACTCCTTACCTTTCTATCAGCAAACTCAGCAGCTCCTGGGGCTTGCAAAAGGAGCGGTAGGTGGTCAGGAAGGTCCGAACGAAATTAGGATCTGTGAGGACAGAATAAGAAAATGATGGCAGTGGGTTTTTATCCAGTTGCAAAATATCAGAAATAAAATACAGAGAAGAAGTTTAATGTGCAGAAAAGACACTGAGGTTGTAAGGCAAGGACTGTATTTGAAAAACACCACAAATGACAGTGCCTGGGGAATTTTCACTCGGTTCTTTGGTGCATTCCCCTGAAAAATACAAAATACTGAACTGCACATCCAATATTCTCTTAAAAACTCTGTCTCAGCCTTCCCTGAGGAGTGACCCTCCTTGATGGTGCAGCTGTACTACTGGAGAAGTTTAACAACAATTGCTCACCAGTCCCACCAGCACCAGCTTCCCCTTGCACCCCAAAACTGAGACCCAACATTGTCCTCAACATCAGCACTTCATGGAACTCCCTCAAGGTTTCACTTCTGTGCCTTTCAGACAGCGCAAGGCTGGAAAATGCTGATTGGGATTTGCATCCACTTCAACCCAGATACTCCACAGAGCAGCAGGCTGAATGTAATAAAGATAAAAAATACAGTAAATATAAAAAATATAACCTTCAATTTTTTTCTTCCTTCACAGACACTCAGCCTGTAACAGCTCCACTGCTTTAGCCATGATGAAACATGGAAACATATTTTTGTGGTTTTTTTTTAGTGGATGAAGGGTTTGCATACCCAAAATTTTCTCAGAGCTTTCTAAGCAAAGCCGAGTGATTTAATACCATATTTTTGCTCCCTGCAAATCTTACTTTACATTTAATTACAAGCAGAAAAAAGCCCAGCAAACTAAAGATAAAAGGATTAACTCCATCACCCGTGTAAGGACAAAACCAAAGCTCAGCACACCTGCATACATGTGGTAGGTCAGCCTCTCGATGAGCTTCACCACCGTGCCCCCTTTGATGATGGGAATGCCATTCCTGCTCTGCAAGTTATCCTCAAAAACGATGTTGTCCTCGGAGTCCTCCACCACGAAACGATAAACACTGGGGCTGGGCAGCCTCAGGGGCTGCTCGTTCTCCTCCTGCAGCAGCACCGAGTCCAGCATCCTGTCCAGGGTGCTGCGGTACTGCAGCGAGATCAGCGCCGCCATCCAGTTGCTCTTCTCCTCGGCCGACTTGGCGGCGAACAGGACGCTGCTGTCGTCCTTGGACACCAGCTCGAAGGCGTGTTTGTACTCGGCCGTGTCCTCCTTGTCCACCACCTGCATTTTCCTCATGACGATCTTCTCCTTGAGCCTGTACTCGGCGCTGCTGTAGCCGGGCAGCCGCGACTGCCCGTGGTTGCTTTTGCAGCTGATCATCAAACCGTCGAAGAGGAAGATGTGGCGCTCGTGTTTGGCCCCGATTTTTGTCAGGCCCCCTTCCATGATGAACTCGTTGCAGCACTGGCCAATGTCTTTGCCTTCCCAGCCGTCGATGTTTTTCTGGATTTCGTTCATTTTCTTGATGGCCAAGTGTTTGCTCCTGATCTGCCGGTGATAGAAGCGACAGACGGGCTCCCTTGAAGGAAGAACAGAAAAAGTCACAATGGGCACGTTCCAGATTTGCCATCCCAAAAGACTAAAATAATCAACTAAATTAATTGCTTAAATCGTGATTTTTTCACCCTCAAAATGCCTTGATCAAGTTCCAAATAAGCCCCGTGCACCGCTTTGGCTGGGAAGGAGTAAAATATTCACATTATTCTTACAAGTGGGGCGTGAAGGGTTGGGGCTGCTGCTTCATCTGCAAAGAAAACCAGCAGCAAGACGTGCCTTGGAAAGGAAATATAGAGATTTTCCAGCGGGAAAAGGTGATTTCTCTCCCTCCCTGCCAGCTGTGGGAAGGCAGGGAGGCTCGGGGGTGCTTACCCAGGCCGGCGCCGCGGGGAGTGCTTGCTGTAAATGCGCTCCATGCTGCACTGCAGGTTCAGGAGGGCAGTGATGGCCTGCTTCAGGCACTCCCTGTCCTCTTCATCCTCACTGCATTCCTGCAATTGCTGCGACAGAACAAACATTTATTTTCGCTCAGATCTGCCTCATTTCTAGCAGGGTAAGAAGACTGAAAAACCTTCTCACGTGGTGTAATCTGTGGCACTCGGTGAAATCGGTGATTTCAAGTCAGTGACTTTTTACAGAGCCCCACTCAAAAGCAGGTGTGCATGGAACTAAAAATATCTGTCAGAGGTTCAGGAAAAATCAGTGGATATTCATCAAGTTCAGAAAGATCACCCTTTGCCCTTTAATGCTAATTGCCAGGTATAATTTTGCCTGTTAGCTCATCAACAACATCCTGTCCCGAAGCGGTTTGACTGAAGAGTTTGAAGGTTTGAAATGGCCAAGGATTCAATGCTGGGTTATGGAACTCTGCGTTTCCTCCTTCCACGAGTCCATCTCAACAATCCAAATTTAAGACAGAAGGAGCAAGACTTTCTTTGCTTATTGTCCTGAGTTCTGCCACCTTCAGCAAACTCAAGAAGAAGTATCAATTTTGCACAGAGCAGAAAAACAGTAAAAGAAAGTCTGAAATTCAAGATTTGCTACTACAGCAACATGTAAAGACAGTGGAAACAAATGCATTTCCTTTTTATAAAAACCAAATCCATCTCCACCACTCAGCAGAAACTTCCTGAATTAGGAAATACCACAGATTCTCGTATCATCTCCATCCACTTGGTAGCAACATGCTTTGAGCAAAGCCTAAAAGTTCCTCTTTTTGGTTCTTTAAGGTGGTACCTAAAAAACTACTGAAAAAATAAAAGAGATTTTTCTTTTTAAGCCTTTTCACATCGAAGATCATCTGAACCCTCCAAGGCAGGGGCTGGAATGAGATGGGTTTTAAGGTCCTTTCCAACACAAACCAGCCTGGGATTCTGTGAATTTTTTAAAGGCAAATTCAAGCTAATAAATTGCTGGGCAAAATTATGACAATTTGCCGTGCAGTTTGGGATAAACTCTGTTTTAACTCCAGACTTGAAATCTTCCTTACACTTGCTGGCATGACAGAATCCTTCTTTTCCTTTCCCCACTACGCTCCCTCAGCAAGGATCCCTCAGCTCCCTCTAAAAGTAACTGAGAGAACAGGGTTTGACCAGACTGGTCCACTCCCATGTCGTTAAAATTATTGAACTTTTTAGTTTTCCATGCCCAAACAACCTCCATATCCAACAATGGAAGAGTTTCGTGGCTCAAAATTTCTGGGAAGCTGAGCAACAGTAGAGGGAAGGGAAAATTCAGATTTCTACCTCTGGAAATTCAATTTTTCCTTGCCACCAGCCAGGCAAACGCAAAGAACACGAAAATGGCGTGAAATGCAGAATTGTGAAGGGGGGAGGAGCGAGTGAGGGATAATTTCAGATGTTCCTGGATGAGAACACAGCGAGGCAGGCGCAGGAACCAGGGGTGACCCTGTGCCTGTGAGAAGGAAGGATTCGCTGCCTGTTCCACCCAGGACCTCGATCCCTTCGCTCAGGCAAAGGCGAGGCTCTGCTGCAGGTCCTGAAGGTTCTTCCACCAAGCAGGAGAAGTTCTACAGCTTGAAAGAATTTTCAGGCTTCTCACATGTTCATTTTATTAATTTTAGTTTCGCTGTTATGCAAAAAAAAGCAAATATTGAGGCGTGTGCTGCTGAAAATCATTGTTTTATTCACCTCCCAATTCAGAAGGGGTTTTTGGTGGCTTTCTCAAGGAGTAGAAGTCTCAATCTGAGCTTCTCTCCTACTGAAACTATGAAAATATGACTGTTTTGTTGCTTTTTTCCTTTCATTTTGGTCTTCTTCAACCATGATTCCTAGAGGCAAATGCTGACAGAGAAGCAATACCACCAGTTTTTAATGTTATATATTAATTTTGTTGAATAAATACTTTTTTTATCCCCAAAACCACTCTGCTTTCTAAAAATCCCTGCTGTAAACTCAGGATTTTTTCAAAATACAACACAAAATTCAAATTTGAAACCTGTAACTGATGGGATCACAGCAAAATACTCCGGATTGACCATTTCTACAGAGCGATATTTCAGATTTCTGTTCTGTGCTAACAAGGCTGTGAGACAGCCAAGTGTCAGATTCTACTCAGAAATCTCGTATTCTGTGGATAAAGGTCAAATTTAAATGTTTTCACTGCTAAAATGATCACCTTCCACGCAGCACCCTGCTGCATCACCCTTTAAAAGAAACAAAAACACGACAAAATGATTTTGCCAGGCTTTATTCATCAAAGCTAGCAGGAAAACTCTGCCCTCCATAGGGAACCGTGGTAATGGTTCCCTAAAAAGGGGAAAACCACAACGTATTTTACACCTGTAAAACCAGCTAGAGGTTCAGATTCCCCCAGAGCTGTGGCAGCACAAGATTTCATCCTCAGATTTCATCCTGATGGACCCTCCCAGCTCTGAGACACAACGGGTCATTAATCAGCCCCACCTTCAGGCCACTGAGCCAATTCTGCCTTTTCAACCTGGAAGGTTTTCACAAGTTCCAGAGAATTATCCCGTGCAGGTGATGAGGATGCAAAGGGAAGTTCCTTTTTCAAATTATTTTGAAAGAGACCCTTTTGATGAAGGAATTTCCCCTGATATCCAATTTAAACCTCCCCTGGCAGAGCTTGAGGCCCTTTCCTCTTGTGCTGTCCCTTGTTCCCGACCCTCCTGTCCCCACCCTCCTGTCAGGAAATTGTAGAAAATTAAGGTTGTGTGGGGTTTTTTTTTAAGCTTTTCTGAACTGTTTTCTAAACTGACTCTTAACAGTTGCAAATGTACTGAAATCACACATTTTTAGGTGTATTGGAACCCACGGCAGGCTTTGGAACCAGATGATCTTTAAGGTCCCTTCCAACCCAAACCATTCTGGGATTTAAATCTTTCTGCAAAATATTGGTAATGCATTCATTGGAGGCGGCTCAAAATAAATCACCCCTGATTTTTACTTATTTAAATCAGGAGATGCAAAAAATCACAGCAGACATGATGAAAACAAGAGTGAAATTAGGTAGAAATAAAAAAAAAGGAGCTTGTGCTAAATATTAATTACAGACCTGGTATTAACACAATTCCTAGAAATATTTAGGTTGGATTATAGATACATTCTGTGATGCAAAGTTTCCTTTTCCTCCTTCATACAAGTAAATCTTTTAAAACACAAAAGAAATCCCTGTAACTCAGCATCAGATTTTGCACTGAGAAGCTCAAAGAGTAATTTCTGTTGCTATTTCCAAATGGCACCTACAGCCCCAGGGTGTTTTACCCATTTAATTTCAGTTCATCCCTGTTAGTTAATAATTCATTTACCCTTAAAGCATTACAAACTTTCCCCACACAATGGGGCAAACAGAACCTTTTTTACATTATCCTCAGCCAATTCCAGTTAGGAGTCAGGACAAATGGTTGAATATTAAGAATGGGTTATTCTGAAAGAATAAACTGCAACTGGGGTGTGACCTGACACTGAGAATTCTGACCTGAACCCTCCTTTGCTTTTTCTGAATGGACAAAAAATTCAGAACTCATGGCAAGAAGAAATTAGTTTTGCACACTAATTTTTAAACTATATTAGAACTCAAGGTCAATAAAGATTTGTTTAACAAAATGCAGTTCAAATGCTCATATGAGAGCAACAGATGCTTTTTAAGATTTTTTTTTTAAATGTTTTTACTTTTCAGAAATGGAGTAACCACTGTCAAATAATGTTTTCATATCTTTTTAATTTTCACAGGGAGTAAGTAAAATGTAACCACCTATTTAAAAGCTCAGATTCTCTACATTAATGATTATTTTCAGTGAGAAATGAGAGTGTGGCTTCATTTACCTGCAGCAACTCAAAGTAGTGCAAGCAGTGGTAGACTGGGATCAGCATGAGGCGGGGCAGGATGTACTGTACAGCTTCCTTAAATCCTTCAGCTGTGGACTGGAAAGGGAAAAAACCAGGATTGTTTACACTGAAATACTCCGAATATTCACTGTGCTTCCATGATGTCCAATATCCCAGAGAAATATGGAGGCCTCATTAGGTACTGAAGAAATCAGTGTTAGTATTGCCCTCAGAAACGGAGAATCACAGGTTCATCACTTAAAAAATGAGAAATATTTCCCATTCCCAGGAGTTGACTAAGGCAATAATTCAGGTTGTAAAATGAGGAGAGATTTTTCCAAACCGTGGTGAAATTCCTGCCACCTTCCACGGCATAACTGCTGAGGGGAAACTGAATTACCTCAGAGTCAGAAACGAGGCCACACTCACTCACACCTGCCTTGAATACCAATTTAATCTGGAATAAAAGAATGAAATTCCAGCTTTGAGCTTTAAATTTAGGAGGGAAGGAGGCGAAGAGCCTTCCTCACTCCCCAAGGAGTATTTAGGAGTGAGATGATCCAGCTCACCAAGGGCTCAGAGCTGGAGAGGAAACACTCCCTGAAGGAAGGGCTCAGAGGGATCTCATCCTGCAGAGATGCCCCAGTACCACTAAACTGGGCTTAACTGGGAGCACCAGTGACCCATCACTCGCTCAGCAGCTTCTCTAAGGGCATTTCTGAACACCAGCTCAGCCTGAGCAGCATCCTTAATAAAGAAGGAAGTAATAACACAATAAAAGAATCACAGATTATCCTGCTGGGCAGCAATGACTGAGAAATTATTGAAGAATTATTCCAGGAAAAGCACCAGGCACAGCTTCAGTGCTCAAGGAGGCCTTGGATATGCATGGAAGAAAATGAAAATATTGTGTTTATGTGCCTGTGGTTGGCTTTAAAAGGTAAAATAGAAGTGGCAGTGTGAGAATTCACCCTCTGTTCTCATACAAGATGTGAGGAGAAAAAAACCTGCAAAACACTCATGGATGGGTCAGAGCTGTGCCCATATTTACAGCAAGAGGCAAAGTCAAAATATCTCCCACTGAAGAAAGGGCACGACCTCGAGGATTTCTTCCTTAGCTGGAAGCAAAGAATTACTGCCAGAATTCAAACCTCTGAAACAGGAGAACTAAAGCCAGTCAGTATTTCTCACTGGCACTCACCTGGAAGTGGAGAGCCACAGCAGGTTTGGCCATTAA
This sequence comes from Cnemophilus loriae, assembly GCA_013397755.1. Classification (NCBI taxonomy): domain Eukaryota; kingdom Metazoa; phylum Chordata; class Aves; order Passeriformes; family Corvidae; genus Cnemophilus; species Cnemophilus loriae. The sequence goes on from VZTF01007757.1 coordinate 58,351, forward strand.
GTTATTAAAATGCTCATGGAACTGTGGTGAAAGAATATCCTGGGACAAGGTTTCATACGGATCAAAGGCTTGCTCCTAAATAAAAACACAGAATTGCACACAGAAGTGAAGCATCCAAGGTATTTCTGTCCCAGCTGGTACAGTAATTTCCTTCAATAAGCTGATGGAACTTTTCAAGAAAATATTGATTTTGCAAAACAAACACTGAGTAAACCACAACCTTTTTTCACCTCCAGCTTTTAAAATGCCCATAATTTGCTTGGCATTATTCAACCTCCCCAGTCTTCATGGCCAACACAAACTTTGTCCTACTGAAGCAGTGGGAACCCAGAGAAGTTTTTGCTTTTCACCCAATTTCACATGGAATGGCAATTTTACCTCCTCTCTGCCCATGCAGACGGACAATGTGGAAACTTGGGATGCTTTTCCAGGGAAAATATCTCGTCTGGGACAAAGCAACCAGTCCCAGGGGAAAGTCTTCAAGTGACATCAAGGGTTTCAGGTGCAAAGGTCATGGTTCTGCTTAGAGCATCCGGCTGGGGCTCCACAGGAGCAGCAACAGCAGCACGGGATGGAAACCTGGCTGCACAGGGATCCCCCAGGAATCAATTCTGGGTCACAGGGATCCCCCAGGAATCAATTCTGGCTGCAGGGATCCCTGCAGGAATCATTTCTGGCTGCACAGGGATCCCCCAGGAATCAATCCTGGGTCACAGGGATCCCCCAGGAATCATTTCTGGGTCACAGGGATCCCCCAGGAATCATTTCTGGCAGCACAGAGATCCCTGCAGGAATCATTTCTGGGTCACAGGGATCCCCCAGGAATCATTTCTGGCTGCAGGGATCCCCCAGGAACCATCTGTGGCTCCCAGCTGGGCTGTGCCAGGGCCTGTCAGGCTGGTCCCAGTCCCTGCAGACTCCTGGGGCTGATTCCCTCCCGAGTCGCTGCTTTCTCAGCACATCCCTCCTTTCACCTCAGTGCTCGCCAGGCTGCTGGATTTGGGAACACCAACCCCACAAAAGGCCTGTCTGAACACTGGTGAAGTCTCAAGTCACACTGGAATCCACAGTGCAAGTCCATTGGAGGAGCCAGGCCAATTTTCCTGACTCTGCGCTGTCTTCTGGAATTTTTACTGCATTTTACAAACGGTTTCAGTTTCTTCCACTTAGACTTCAATCACTATTTTCATGGTTTGGGTTTGTTTTATGAACACGAGATTAAAATGAACTGCATTAGGGATCTTCCCCAAGAAATTAATCATCAAAAAAAAGGGTTTATGCTTGCAATGCTGCAAAAGTGACTGAAATATGGAATTCTGGAATACTGAAATCGACGGCCTTCAGCTGAAGGAGGGTAGGGTTGGATCGGATATTGAGAATTGGGAATTCCTGGCTGTGAGGCTGGGGAGGCTCTGGAACAGAATTCCCAGAGCAGCTGTGGCTGCCCCTGGATCCCTGGCAGTGTCCAAGGCCGGGCTGGACGGAGCTGGAGCAGCCTGGGACAGGGGGAGGTGTCCCTGCCACGGCAGGGGTAGGATGGGATTTAAAGTCCCTTCCAACCCAGCCCGTTCTGGGGCTCTATGGAGACATGAGCCTGATGTCCATATAAATGAACTCAGTGTGGGATATGGCCCTGGGCTGGTGTTTGCCCATTTCACCCCCTGGTGTGTGCACTGCTTCCCACCTTTATGCCTTTGTGGATACGCAAAACTCCTCTTATGGAAACACAAACAGCAGAAAATGAATTTACAATCTACTGACAATGGCCTTGTTTTATCAGCTGCCTTGTGAAGATCCCTCCAGAGCAGGGAGAAACCCTGTGCCCTGCTCTGAGCTCTCCAGCCACCATCCATCTCCCACTTCTAGGAGTCAGTTTCTGGATTTCCTCCGCACCAGGAAAAAATGTTTTATTTTCCCTATACGTGAAATTCGTGTTTTATTCTCCCCACGCTTCCTTATCTCAAAACCACGACAATATTTATGTTTTTAAACCTTCCAGGGACCCGATGCTGAAGAAACAGACAAAGCAGGAAGATTCCAGCTTGCAAGGGCTGTTTGGTTTTAATTCCCCTTCCCAAGAAGTTGAAGGACCTTTTTAATGAACAACCCTGGCAGTGAGATAAGGAGAGCAAATAAACACTTCACTTTCATATCTGTCTTTAATGATTCCTTTTGCAAACACTGACAGAAAGATGATCTCACCCTGGGAGATGATCAAATCAACAGCTCAGTTATTAAGTAGGTCTCACCTCATTTTAACTGAATTAATAAATTCAAACATATTACCTTCACAAAAAGCTTGGAAAAATAATCTGGACTTCATTTCCTCGTCAGTGAATGAAAAATCAGATGAGATTTTCACTCATTGAAAAGGATTTGTTTCCATTAAAGCACAGGATGACTCAGAGCAGCTTTTGCAATAAAATCAGATTTTTTTTCCAGGTTAATGTTGCACTATTTCAAATTTAAGGGTTTTGGTTTTTTTTTCAGTTTCCATATTATAACTACTTTAATCCATTGATCAAACACTTCTCCTTATCATTATAAAGCAATTATGCTTCATTAACTACTAAGACTTGGTCAGCTGGACTTTCCTACACAAGTGGTTTATTGAAGCAATGCCAGGAAAACTTTATCTTTATGGTCTATTCCTAAGTGAGTGGCACCTGTGCCCCAAAATCACCATTTTTTACAGCCACAAAAATGTAACAATTCTCCAGGTGGTGCTGGGGAGTTCATGCAATCCTCAGATCTTAAAAATCATAAAAGTGAAATGGAAGTTTTATTGGTTTTTTTTAAATAAACATCAGAATTTTAAGATAAAACTGAAAACTTCTCCACGTGGTTCACCTGATCTGTTCTCTGTCAGCTCAGAACAACTCATTTCCTTTATAGTGGTTTACATGATTGCTCTCACATTTTAGGGCCAAAAACTGGGATTAATACACATCCCAAGGAAAAGCTGATTCCATTTAAACCACGTCCAGTGACAGCAAAACCTCCATCCCTACCTGGGTCATCACTCCAGGAGTTTTCTTCCCAGACAATTAAAATTGTGTGGTTTATTCTAAGCTGAATTGTCCCCTTGCCTCTCAGATCCTGCTTTTTCCCTGTGCAGCTCCCTGCTGAATTCCAGAGTCATTCTGCACCTGTTTCCAGGAATTCTGACCAAACTGAGCTCTGTCCCACTTCAGCTTTGTGACTCCTTTCTGGATTTCAGAATAGTTTTCATATGGAATATTTCAGAATTTAAAAAAATTCCTTCCGGTATTTCAGTGCCCGTTCAAAACAAACTGAGAAAATGATTAAAAATGTTCCAGTATGAGCCACACCCAATCCCAGTGCAGTGTTTTCCCTTATTCCTACTCTTTAATAGCTGTTTTAGAGCTCAGTGGGTATCAACAGCACTTTTGCTACAATCCTGAGCCATAAATGCTTTGATACTTCATCCCTGCTCTGTGGAGATACTTCCCGTTCCAGCTGTCAAACAATGAATTTGAATTAAATAGCATTTGAATTAAAACCCCATTTTGAGCGATTTAATAAAAACAAAGATAAAAAAACCCCTAAACCAATCAAATTAAACACCAAACCTCTGCAAGGTCCTCGAAGCAGCTGCCAGCCAGAGGGTGAGGGCTGCTTTCATCTGTCATTTCCACGGTGTCCTCAATCAAGCCCAAAAGCTTCACTGTCAGCTCGTGGATGTCTGAAATGTTGCTGAATATCACATCAATGTCCTGCAAACACAAAACACGGCTCAGTCCTGGCTGGGATCATTTATTTGGAGCATGTCAATACTGCAGTGGGTTCTGTCCAAAGCAGGAGGTAAATGGAGAGGAGCCAGCAAAAAGCAAGGAAAAGTTACACTGTGTGGTCTTGCCAGCCGTCCAGGCTTCCCTGAGCACATCCAGCCTTGCCCGGTTTCCACAGCATCCTTCCCAGGAGCTGCCGTGCTCCCAGCACAGGCTGGGATCTGGCACCCCTGGCCTTTCCTGCTGTCCCTGCTCCCTCTGCTCGTTCTGGTCCCACGGAACACAGCAGGAGGGAGGTGATTTACAGCAGGAATTTACAGCAGCTCCAAGCTCAGACCCTCCCAACCACAGGTGCACCTAAAGCAGCTCCTGGGCTCCTTCAGCAGAGCTGGGAACGGAGCAGGAATTGGGAGCTTCCTCCCCAAATTCTACTTGTAGATTTTCAATTCCCCACACGCAGTGAGGGAGCCCCTTCCAGTGTCCTGGATTCCCCCTCTGACCCCTCTGAACTCCCTGCTCAGAAGTTTCTCTGCCCCAACCTCCCACTGACCTCCTGCCAGTGCCCAGAGCATGGCAATCCTCTTGTGGGAACATGCGGTTCTGGAATTTCCCACACCCATTCCCAAAAGAATATTCCTCAGCTCCCAAACGTGGCTCCCTTCTCCTCCCATCATCTTCATTTCAATTCTGTCCTCACATCTGCACGATCCCATCAGCTCCTGAGGAACTTCCACACCCAGCTGGAATGGGAATGGCTCCTGCTGCCTCTTTTTAACCTGCTGGTACCACCTAAAAATCCCAGTTCGGGTTCTGCTGGCCTGTCCCCTTCTCCCTGGCCCACAGGAAGGATCCACCAATCCTTCCTGACTCCTCCTGAGAACAGAATTTGCCACGCAGAGAATTTCAGTCAAATATTTCAATCATTTATCAAACAGAGATTCCCTTCACAGTTAGAGAATCCACAGCCAAGGGCTGTTTTAATTGGAATTTCTACAGATAACGGGTAGCCTTTCAATGTCAGTTCAAGCATTCACTGCACATGCAGGCAGAGGACTTAAGTTTTGTGTTAAGCAAAAGTGAAATTATTACCTAAGTGACCAAAATAATGCAGCTACTGCTGGCATCTGACAGGGAGTTGTGTCCATTAAGCTCCACTCCCATGCTATTAAAGGCAATTCCCCCATTGGATTTCATACACAGACAACACTCATTATTCACTGGCAGACAATAAATCAAATTTGATTTCACCTCCAACACAGTTCATGCAAAATGGGCAAGTTCTGGCTGCTACCGGGGCAATTAGCACTGCCCAGCAATAAAGGACTCACGTGAGGTGTGAACAGTCTCCTGTTGGACAGAAAAGCTTCCCGAAAGACTTTGATGATCAGGTTCAGCTCCCTCAGGTACTGCCTTTCTTCTGCAATCTCATTCCTCACCAGGTCGTAGTAGTTGAGCTCCCCAGAAGAAGAAGGCTCGTCCTCACACAGAGAAACCAACCCAATCTCATCCTGATCAAACATATCCATCAAAACCTGCCAGAGAAACCCACAGAGTCACACCCGGCCGCGTTTTCACACTCGGCTCCAGCTCAGCTATTTCAGTGTGCTCAGAGAAATCCTTGGAGTTTTTAATACAATGCTTGCTGGGATCACTTTCACAAGGGAGTAATATTTCAACTTTGGCAGCAGGAGGCTGCAGCAGCTGCCAAAGCCATTTTCCCCCTTGGAAGTGAGCACGACCTAGAAAACAAGTTACAATTCATGCAGAATCCACTTGGAAAACAAGGCATCTTGCATAAGCCTTGGACAAAACCCCCTGCTGAAGATAAAACAGAACAAAAATGTTTCTCATTTTAATGGGCATGAAAACTAAAGGTCTTTTCTGTGTTATGAAGGAGAGCTGCCACGACAAAGTGACATCAGGAGGGTGTGACAGCAGAGAAATAAAGGACAACGTGATTTTCTGTCCTTGCACTGCTTGTAAAGGCTCCTGCTGTTCCCAAACCTACCCAGGCTTAACTTAAATTTCTGCTGTGACAGATCTGGCATGAACAAGGAGAGAAGCTTTGCCTTTGACTTAACTTAATTTAAATTTTTGCTGTGACAGGTCTGGCGTGAACAAGGAGAGAAGCTTTGCCTTTGAGTAGAACCAGGCTCTCCCTCTGATCCTCCTCTGAACACACCTTCCAAATCAAATAAAACTTTAAAAAAATCACCTCTAAATACTGTTTTAATCCCAACTCCTTACCTTATCAGCACACATTGATACTTTAATGTCCTGCTGGGAGATCTCAAAGTGTCGGATATTGAAAACATAATTTCCAGCCAGCTTTAAAATGTCAGCTGAGATGTATTCCAAGACAGCCACGATATAGAGAGAGACATGGTAATCCACCTTGTAGCCCAGGACCTCCTGCAAAGTGAAAACAAGAGAAAACAAATAGTATTTATTCCAGAAATTCATCCAGAATGACAATAAACACACTGAATTTTCGACTGAAATGGATTTTGTCTGTGGTGATAATTTACATTAATGGAACACCCAGGGCTGAGGACACCAAATGGAAATTGGAACATCTGCCTGGAAGGAGATGCTGGTAAATATTGTGTTATTTCGCAGTATTTTAGCACATGAAAAGCTGCAGAACTTTTAATATTCCCTCCTCTGAAACTGACAGTCCTAAAAATAGAATTCCTTTAAGGAAGGGACTTCAGTGGAATTACTCCAGTACTTAAATTTCCATCTCTGTCTGTGCTTATTGCAGGACTCTGGCCCTGATGTGGACTCCTGAGAACAGAGCAGGTTTCATTTCCAAGGAACCATGGAACGGTTTGGGTGGGAAGGGACCTTACAGATCATCTCTTCCACCCCCTGCCACGCCAACTGAGCTCTCTGCATCCTTGCACTCTATAAAATAACTGAACTTTAATAATGAAAGTCTGAACAGAAAAACCCAGGATGAACGTAGCCCATTATCCCTGGGAACGTGCTCCATGTCCTGCACAGCTTGCACCACGCAGCCTTTTACCTGTCACTAAATGCAGGTGAGTCTGTGCATTTGAATAAGGCAGAGCTGTTCTCATTCTGTGTTGGTGCATCCTCTAAAAATCAGATTCTGGGCCTGTTTTCACACTTCTAAACCAGATTTCTCTGAAGAACACCAGTGGTGTTTAGGAAGATCTTATCTGATGCTGTTTTTTTTCCTAACACCCCTTCCTTTCTCATTAACCCTCGCGAGCAGAGATGTTCTGAATGTCAACACAGCAAGGAGAGCTGAAAAAGTGCTTTAATTTCTGCTTATGCTCCAATAGAGTTTTCTCAGCAGCTGGAAACACCTTTGCAGATCTCTTGATTTTTAAACCCGAGGCAGCAGCGACATTCAGCAGTGACTGAAAGGACACTGACACATCTTGGTTGACAGTACACAAGGAACAGGATCTACTTGTTCTCCCTTCTTCTGTTCTGGCTTCTGCGGCATTTTGAAACAAATAAAGGCATCAAAGCAGCGCTGCTGAAGTAGGGAAGGTATTTGAGTTTTATTTATGTGAAAAACTAACTAATCACCTTTCAAAGCAGAGTAATAGATTAACACACTGATGTCTTGAACGTGATGAATTTAAGGATTTACTTTTATTACACCTACAATAAATTCAGTTTTATGGTGACTCCTTACTCCCTCTGCCAATAAGAGAAACTTCTTGAATTTCATACAAATTAAAGAAATACATTAAAGGTCATGCTGGGAGGCAATAAAGGTGGGAGGTACCTTCAGTAAAGGATGGATTTTGTCCACAGGGAGCAGGAGGGGGTTCCTTCTTTTCCGTTTCTCGATGGCCGACTGCGCATCAGCGATCGCCCACTTGTCTATGGGGTGAGGAAACGTCTTCTGAACCCGCTCCTGCCCAACACAGACAGCACTGAGACCAAGCACAGCCACCAGAGAGGTGTAAATAAAACACAGCACAGCAAATTACTTCCCCTCCAGTACAGACAATTCTCCTCCTCCTCAGTGTTTGCAACACGTTTTCCTAATCGTTCTCTCCTCACCCAACTCGGCCTCTCTCTTTTCAGCAATCCCGAAGAAGCTCCCTTCCCTGAGCACCAAGGACTCCTTCCAATCTCCCAAAATGCCTCCTCCTTTTTGTTCCTCACAAGAGCAGCAAGAAGGTTTCAGCCTCCCCTTCTAGTGGAAGGTGTTCCTGCCACGGCAGGGAGCTGGATATGGATGGTCTTTAAGACCCCTTCCAACCCAAACTATCCTGGGATTCTGTGACACCAGGAGCCCAAAATATAAACACCACCAGGAAGTACTAAACGGTTTGCAGCCTACAAAAAAACCCCAAATTGATACTGTTCCTGTTTGAGAAAAGAGTGTAACTTGCCCTACATCAGATCAAGTTTGTGGCAAGAAAGAAAAACGGAAGGATGAGCTGAAAAAAAATGGTGAAATATTTGTGTCCCTTTGATTAAAAGGTTTTTGCACATATTCCAAGATCTAACAGGAGGCCCAGGGTTTTCAGAGAAGCAGATTTTCTTAGGGGCAGCTTTTAAATCTTTGCAGGTGCCCATTTAATGCCCAACTTTCTGATCAGCTGCCAGGTTAACACAGGGGGACATTTCCTCCTGGAGAGCAGCTGCCAGTGCTGGGATGGTTCCCCCAAACGACCCTTCCTCGGGATGCCACCAGGAGATCCTCCCAGAAATGGAGCTAAGGTGGCATTCAGCTGTCCTTCAGCTTAGAATCCTGGAATTCCAGATCGGTTTGGGTTGGAAGGGCCCTTAAATCCCATCCCATCCCACCCCTGCCATGGGCAGGGACACCTCCCACCATCCCAGGCTGCTCCCAGCCCCAGTGTCCAACCTGGCCTTGGACACTTCCAGGGATCCAGGGGCAGCCACAGCAAATCTGGGAATTCCATCCCAGCCCCTCCCCACCCTCCCAGGCAGGAATTCCTTCCCAATATCCAACCTAACACAGGACTTCTGTGCTCCAACACTGCTTCCCACTGTTTTCTTTAGGAACAATTTGAAGGACTTGTTTCTATTTATAAAACATTTCTAATTTGAGATTTTTACACCTTGATCCTGCAAATGCTTCAAGTACAACATCTCGGACAAACAGTTCCATTAGCTCCAGGCTGTTATGTAAATATCTGAATGATAAACTTCAGACATCACAGCTCTCATGTTTTCCCTTAACTGCTAAAAACAGCTGAGGAGCAGATCCAATCCCAAGAGCTATTAAGGAACTGTTAAATTTTGCTTTTTTTTTGTGATACCATAATCTTCATGCATCGGTATTACAAAAAAAAATCATCAACCAAAATTAATAATTAATGTCGAATAAAGGGCCTCTAATAAGAATCTGAAACCCTTTGGGCAATTATTTTGCCAATACATATTTTTATGTATATATAAAAATTAATTAATATAAATATATATACCATATATATATTTCTATGTATTTACCTATATATATAATTTTATTTCATTTCCATGACACACATATATAACCTAAATTAATAGATATATATAATTTTGACACACATATCATTTATATTTTTATATATATATATATATATAGAATTATTTTAATTTCCACAACATACATAGAGAACCCCACACAAAGACTTCATTTTGGATCAGGCTGAAAATCCTGGACCTACAGATTGATGTAAAATTAATTCTCTACAAAGCTCCATCAGGTCCCAGCCACATGGAAGCACTTTCTCCCTCCAGACTCCATTAAACCCTCGTTTTGGAATGATGACACAAAAGCTGACAGCTGCAATAATACAAGAGCCTCAGTGAGTTCAGTCAAGTCCCAGCAACATCCAACTCTATTCCCTCAGCTGCACGATCCAAGCCTGAAAACAGTAATCTTTCATGGCGATATTTAATTTTTTTTCTTGCATCTTGATGTCAAAAAAGTAGGAAAAATTCTAAAATCCAACGTGCATTCGAGCAGCAGAAAATCCTTCGAAGCATTTTGCATTTATAAAAATACTGCTGAAGGGAAAAATTCCCACAATTTCTATCCTGAAGCAGTAGATAGGAAAATGAGTTATCAATTAATCTTGCTTATAAAATCTAAATGGAATCAGAGAACCCCAGAATAGTTTGGGCTGGAAAGGACCTTAAGGATCCTCCAGTTCTAATCCTTGCCACGGGACACCTTCCACCATCCCAGGGTGCTCCAATCCCCATCCAACCTGGCCTTGGACACTTCCAGGGATCCAGGGGCAGCCACAAAGTCGTGTTAGGAATCTCTGCGCTTCCAACCTGCACTGCCCAAAAAATCCCAATGAATTTCAGCGATTCCAGAGGCAAACCCTTGCTTTTCCAGCCTCCAGTCCTACCTCCACGTCCTGCACAGTCCGTGGCTGGGCGATGCACAGTTTGTTCAGCAGCTGCAGGATCAGCTCCTCAATGTAGTAGAGGGAATCTTCCTTTGCCGAGAGGTTGGGGTGAACCTGCTGCTGGACCTGGCCGAAGGAATTCAAAGAATTAGGATTTTTTCATGGAAAGCTGCGCCTAAAAACAAATCCCAGCAAAAGCAGGGTAACTCTGGACTTCAGCGCTGTGAATTCACACACTTTTAATATTTCTCACAGGTTTTCCTACAGAGTTAAGGTGCTAATTGCTATTCCTGCCAAGCTGGCACCTCTGTGGAATTACAAACTCCGTGTTTTGCCATCATGGGGGGAAGGAGCGCCAAGCCAAGGCAGATTCCTGCCAGCACCGGAGTGAAACGATCCCTGTGGGTAACTCGGAGTTACTCATCCCCTGAATGAGTAACTGCAGTGACGTTACCAACCCTAATGAGTGACTGATGGAGGCACTACCTGTAGCAACTGCTCACCCTGCCTGGGTGACTGAACAGAGGAGCAGCACGGACCCACCGGAGGAAGAGCAAGGAAAAGCTGACTCCCACCTCTCTCCAAGGCAAGGCAGGATAATTCCTTTTATCTCACTTCATGGAGATTAATCCCAGCTTTGGTTTCCCAGGCTAAACTAGACCAGACAATCCAAAACAGGCAATCTCAGCATGTACCCAGACAAAAAGGGCTACAGTTAATTCATCCTGGGTCAGCAGGGCTGTTTTTCTACTAAAAATCCTCCCAATCAAACCACCCCCACCTTAAAAAGAAAAAAAAAGCACTCAGGAGTTGGTCTCCATACTCAGTTTTCCCTGGCAGCCTCTCAATCAGGAAAGCGCTCACTAGATCTCAAACTACGGCCAAAAGATTCGTAAGGAATACAATCCAGGGAAATTCCCTCCTCTCCCCATACAAACTCCATGTAAATCACCTAAAAAAAGTCATCTGACATACTCACATTGGCATTCACAGGACAAATGGGGTGGCAGTTCCTTGGGACAAGACAGAAACATCTTTGGGTCAAATTCTGATGCTCTGAAATACAGGCACAGCCCCTTCCAAAGCCCACGGAGCAGTTCCCAAAAACTGGGGGGCTCTGAGGGCTTCCTCCACATTAAGGAGAATCCTGGAATGGTCTGGGTTTGAAGGGACCTTAAAGATCATCCCGTTCCCCTCCTGCCAGGGGCAGGGACACCTTCCACCACCCCAGGGTGCTCCAAGCCCTGTCCAACCTGGCCTTGGACACCTCCAGGGATCCAGGGGCAGCCACAGCTTCTCTGGGAATTCTATTCCAGGGCCTCCCCACCCTCACAGCCAGGAATTCCTTCCTAGTACCCCAATGAACCCTGACCTCTGTGAGTTAAATCCAGCTGTCCAGTCTTGTTATAAAGTCATTTTATAGCGCTGTAAACGTAATTCCGCTTTCTGTGCCTCAAACACGAATCTCCTTTACACAGCTGATTCCCAGCTGACACGGATACAAGATCCGGAAAGAAAGAAAGAATCCTCAAGAAAACCAAGCCCACTCCTTGAAAACTCCTACTTAAGACAGCAGGTTTTCAACAATAGCCAGGGCATTTCGTGTTCTTCCTGAACGTGAGAGTTTAATTCACGAAACAATGGAAAACCAGGAAGCGCCGAGTTAAGGTCCTGCCACGTGTCTCTCCGAGAGCACCACGACAGCGAGAGCAGGACCCAGCAAGGAAATCAGATGAAATTCTGTGTCCCTGCAGTGAACCCCTAATGATGCTCCAGAGGACTGGCAAGAACAGCAACAGTGAGAAGAAGAGGAAGATTATGAGAAGACGGGAACTCCCATTCCCTGATCAGATCGCAGCCATTCTCCTCCCTCCAGTCACTCGTTTCAGACTTCGCTGTGCAAAAAAAATGACTTTATTTGTACCTGACATCAGTTCCCAGGTCTAAACAGCTCATTCCATACTCTCCTAAACTTTCTTGGGAGCACAAGGATGTCCAGCACGGCTGAGGAGCAGCAGAGGAGCACAAAGCTCTCCTCAAACAGCAACAGGGAATCTCAGCTTCGTATTAGGAACGCAAATCATGGAATCCTGGAATGGCCGGGCTTGGAAGGGACCTTAAACCCCATCCAGTGCCACCCCTGCCATGGCAGGGACACCTCCCACTGTCCCAGGCTGCTCCAAGCCCCAGTGTCCAACCTGGCCTTGGACACCTCCAGGGATCCAGGGGCAGCCACAGCTTCTCTGGGAATTCCATCCCAGGGCTTCCCCACCTCCCAGCCAGGAATTCCTTCCCAATATCCCATCCATCCCTGCCCTCTGGCAGTGGGAAGCCATTCCCTGTGTCCTGTCCCTCCATGCCTTGTCCCCAGTCCCTCTCCAGCTCTCCTGGAGCCCCTTTAGGCTCTGCAAGGGGCTCTGAGCTCTCCCTGGAGCCTTCTCTTCTCCAGGATGAACAACCCCAACACTCCCAGCCTTCCCTCATAACTGCTCCATCCCCCAAATCACCTCCGTGGCCCTCTCTAAGTCCTGGAGTCAATTTTCCTTCAAAAGGAGCAAAAGCAACAACAAAGCCCAACATCTCTTGGTTGAGACAACTCTCCCCAGAGGATTCAGAAGATCAGCTGCCACTGGAAATGAGTCTGCCTGCAGCATCCCGAAAGGTCCCAGGGGTGCTTCTGCACTCCCTGGCTTTCAGAGAAGTTATTTTGACATAAATGCTGAGAAGAAAAAACCAATTTCGTATCAAGACAGTGTTTTTCAGAGCAAAACAAAAATGCTGCAGTGAAAGCTGTGTACCAGCTGATCAAATCAGATGCCACTGGATCAAGGAGAGAACGCTTCTTCTTTACAGAACTCCCTAAATCCTGACTGAAACAACTGGAAAAGCAGGGAGGGACTGAGAAAGCACTCAGTGTACGGAAAAAGCAGGAGGAATTACTGGGGATGTTTCTGACAGAAGGGACTTCACTGGTCTCTGGTTCACACTGAAATATCTGAGCACAATTATTCAAACTGGCATGGAATAAACACACCAGAGCTACACAGGGCTAAATACTGATCTTTTTGGTAACTGTTTAAGGGTTAAAATACCCTTTAAAAACCCACAAGGTGTTGCACTGACCAGCCACAGCTCTGCTGCAAGAACCTGCACAGAAGAGATCACAGAAGTCAGATTTTTTACTATTTTATCCCTGAAATAGCAGAGTGTCTGAAGCCATTAAAGAGAGATTAGGATTAGCAGGACTGACTAATTCTTACAGAGTCATTCACACAGGTTTAGTCCAAGTTGTTCCAAGGAACAGAAATTAAATAACAGGTACAAGAATGGCATTTCAACTTGGCCTTAAGGCCTTTCCGGGGGACACAGTTTTATTTTATATTGGAATTCCTAAACTGCTCCTCCTCTTGCTCCTCAGCTTTTCCCTACTTTTCTACCCCTCCAAGGTGCATTTGATAAAAATCCTCAAAAGCTTCTCCTCAAAATTCCTTCTCAGTGAGATATTTATTATTAATCCTCAGAGCAAGGAGTCGGTGCAGAAAAGACGAAGATGAAAACTTTTCATGGAGATAAACGGTATTAAAACTAGAAACAAACTGATCTTATTCTTTTTTAAATCAATATAATGGCAGGGTTAATTCTGAAGCACAGGAATTCTGGATCTCAGACTTGGGCAAATCCAGAAGTCCAGAGTATAAAAGCAATGATCAAAGGGTTCCATTTGGAATGACAGAAAGCTGAGGGGAAAAAAATCGAGTCAAAACTGCAAGGAACTTCGTTTTAGCCTGTTCTGAGATAAACCAGCAGTTTGGCTACAACACCTGAATATATTTTTACTTAATAGATGTATTTTGATAGTGAAAACACATCCAGAAAGCTCCAGTTGTTCCACAGTGAACACGTGAGCACAACAAAGAGATTTTTCAGTTTAAAAAACCCCCAAGAACAGAAAATTCCCAAATCCATGACGTGCACATCGAGTCTGTAGGCAGCACATTCCACCACAAAAATATGGATTCATATTCACGAAAGACTTGGCAAAAATATCCCATTTTTTTACTCATATTCAAAACTACATTTTCAAAAAACAGAATTCCACTATTACCTGGGATTTCAGAACAAGAAGTTTCTCATTTAAAAGTCTGTGTTTTAATTCCTTTTCTCTCCTAAAGATAACCCTGACCATGAGAAACATAAAATATATGTTCCAAAGGCGTTTTTAATCCCTCATCTGAGTGATGCTCCAGAGGAAGAAGGGAAAAAAATGGAGCAACTTAAAGGCTTCTGTTGCTCTTATTCAGTGAAAGGGGACAGCACTGATATTCCCAATTTTCAAGCGTTATTCTTTAGAAAGAACCACAAAGATTTAAAAATACTTGAAGAGAAATCCCCAATAAAAATGCACTGACAACTTTTTTAAAATAACCAAACTGGTTTCTGATTTTATTTCCAGTACAGCAATTTCTGCCTGGCCTGCCTTTCTTAAATCAGACTAAAACCTGCTGAGAGAGGAACAGCATGAAGCAGCCTCTTAAGTAAAAGAGAATTTTTATCTGCACACAGCATTTGGCTTTTTTTACTGCAAAAAACTTGAAGTATGGTTAGCAAAATAAAATTATCCCTCAACTGACTGCACAAGGGTATTAAAAAACCATCTTATGCCACCGCTTTGGTGTAAATGTAATTTTTTTTCCATCTTTAGCTATTTAAATAATCCTCTCCTACAGTATATTCTAGTTGATGGGAGAGTGAATTAAAGCAGGAATGATGGGTGGTACAGACAGGATCTCACTCTGAAACAGCATCAAAGACTGTCCTAAAATCTCCTGGGAAGGCTGCTTGGTGCCCACAGAAAAAAACCATTAATAATGACACAAATACACACAAATTCTTCTTTCTCCAGTTAATTGTTGTTTCCTTTTATACAGGGTCAAGGAGAAGCTAAAATGTGGGTTTGTTTACATGTACACAAACCATATATACATTTTAATCTTCAAACCTGCCGGAAAATTGTTTGGATTTTATCCATCCACATAAAACGCTTTGTTTAAATAGAGATAAACCTTGAGGGAGCCCAGCACAGCCTCTGCCCCGTGACAGGGGAGGGAAACACCACGGCCAGCGTGGAG
The DNA here is from genome assembly GCA_013397755.1 of Cnemophilus loriae. NCBI lineage: Eukaryota > Metazoa > Chordata > Aves > Passeriformes > Corvidae > Cnemophilus > Cnemophilus loriae. The sequence goes on from VZTF01007757.1 coordinate 73,591, forward strand.
GTGGCTGTGCCCTCAGCTGAATTAACGCTGACAGCTCCCAGTTCTCCCAAAACTCTTCCACACGGAGCTGAGAGCTGCTCTGGGCTCTGAATTCAGCACTCATGGGCTCCCTCTCCCCACTTTTTATAGCCCCCCCTTCCCAAGGAGAGTGGCTCGGTGAGCCAGATCGAATTATTTGAACCTGGACTTTGAATCCCAAATAGTTTGGGTTGGAAGGGAGCTAAAATCCCCTCCTGTTCCATCCCTGCCCATGGCAGGGACACCTTCCACCACCCCAGGCTGCTCCAAACCCCATCCAACCCGGCCTTGGACACTTCCAGGGATCCAGGGGCAGCCACAGCTGCTCTGGGAATTCTATTCCAGGGCCTTCCCACCCTCCCAGCCAGGAATTCCTATAACCTGGAGGGAGTGAAGACCCTCAGAGTAATTCCTCCATGAACCAGTTGGTCACTGAGATGACATTAGAAAGTCAGGGAGAACAGAGGCCACGGATCCAGGAAAGCCACGTTTCCCACATGAGTAACCCTCCAGAACCACTCGGGTGAATGGGCTGCACAGAGGGAATCAGTGAGCTAATTAGAAAAGCAAATACCAGACTCCACAGCTCCTCTGGAAGAGATTAGATAAGGGCTGCACCGTGCAGAGAGGTGAAAAGCCAGGGAGAGCGGGAGGAGGTGGACAGGAGACACTGCAGGAGGTGAGGTGGGATGAGGAGATGGGAAAAGCACACGCTGGGATTGGGATTGGGATTGGGATTGGGATTGAGATTGGGATTTGGATTGGGATTGGGATTGGAGCCCAGTCCTGAGGGGGAGAAGGCACCACAATGAGATGAATCACGGCAGCCAACGGCTCCGGTGGTTTTGAATTCCTGTGCCTGTTCCCCAAGCCAAGGCAAACAGCAATTCCCATTTCCACTTGAATAACACAGGTAGGAAGTGTTCCTTCTGCTGGAGCTGCCAAATGAAATCACAGCGTTCCTACTGAACACCTGGGATCTGAAATCCACCTTCACCTCACACCAGGGGCTGCGAAAACTCTCCTGTTACCGTTTGCCAAGCACAGAGTCCTCTGTCAGGAACTTTGTAAAAATAAAAAAAGGCATAAAAATAACAGGATTTAAGTAAAAGGACCAGCCCCGTTCGGTTCCAGGCTGATGCATCCACAGAATCCCAGACTGGTTTGGGCTGGAAGGGATCTTAAAGCCCATCACATTCCAAGCCCCTGCCATGGGCAGGGACACCTTCCACTAGCCCAGGGCACTCAAATTCATGTTTGGAGCAACTGCAAGTCTGCAAAGGCCCAGACTTCTGAGCTCAAATAAATATATTTATGAGAAGCTAAATGGCCTAAGAGATTTCAAACCTAAATGTAACTATTATTTTAAAACCCCTTAACGAGCGACTTTCCTGTTGGAATTATAATGCACTAAATAATAACGGATGCTAATGAAATTAGAATGCTTTAAATAATAATCCATTATAATGAGGCTATAATAAATTAAATAATTCTAACCCAAGGGAAACCTGATCCTGCCATGGAAAACATGCATGGAATAAAGTTGGGACACCCCTGCACCTCCTGACCTTAACCCCAACCCTGCAACCTCACACATCATACACAGTAACTCCCACGTGTTTTAAAATACAGAAGCACTGAACTAATGTAAACTTCAAAAAAAGTCCTCAGAACGGTCGTTTATATCTGTCTACGCAACATTTGCTAAGAATAAACCCTTTAGTCATGCTCTAGAAATTTGATGAGTGGTCCAGAGCAATGGTGGAATTGTTTTAGAAAATGCAAATAGTGCCCAGTGCCTGGATTACCCCGACATGGGGTGCCTGCAGAGCCGTGGGGATTAACTGTTGGACAGGCTCTGTTGGTGGATCACAGAGAAAACCCAAAACAAGAATGCCCGGGAGATGCTCCTGAACTTAGCTCAGAAAAATCAAAGAGCAAAGCGACCGAACACAGCTCATGTTTACACAAATACATTTGTAATTTGCCAGTGGATTTGCAAGAACACACATGAATGATAATCGTGGAATCCTGGGATGGTTGGGGTTGGAAGGGACCTTAAATCCCATCCAGTGCCACCCCTGCCATGGGCAGGGACACCTCCCACTGTCCCAGGCTGCTCCAAGCCCCAGTGTCCAACCTGGCCTTGGGCACCTCCAGGGATCCAGGGGCAGCCACAGCTTCTCTGGGAATTCCATCCCAGGCTTCCCCACCTCCCAGCCAGGAATTCCCAATTCCCAATATCCCATCCATCCCTGCCCTCTGGCAGTGGGAAGCCATTCCCTGTGTCCGGTCCCTCCAGGCCCTTGTAAAATGTAAGCTCAGAACACACAAGAATCTTTTAAGGTGAATAAATCCCTGCCTACAAATCCAACCACACATTCCCCACTATTTTCAAAAATACACACTAATTCTGTGGGGTCACCTGGTTTATTTCAAAAACCTGTTCCAAGTGCCTGGAATAGAAGTTTATTCCAGGTATTTGGTACAAATGAATTTTTCAACTACAATTCCCAAAAGCCTCTTATGCAATGCACATCCAGGATATTAAAACTGGGACCTCCAGTGGGCTGGAGGGAGTGACACACTCAGCTGCTGCCCCTGAAATTCACACAGGACTGGAATCCCAGTCTCAGCCTGCAAAATAATTCACACAGGACTGGAATCCCAGTCTCAGCCTGCAAAATAATTCCCACAGCGCTGGGATCCCACTATCACCCTACAAAATAATTCACACAGGACTGGAATCCCAGTCTCAGCCTGCAAAATAATTCCCACAGCGCTGGGATCCCACTATCAACCTGCAAAATAATTCACACAGGACTGGGATCCCAGTCCCAGCCTGCAAAATAATTCATACAGGACTGGGATCCCACTATCAACTTGCAAAATAATTCACACAACACTGGGATCCCACTATCAACCTACGAAATAATTCGCACAGCACTGGGATCCCACTATTCTTTAATAACTAAAAATCAGCTCCCAGGTTAAAAGCCTTCATCAGGCTCAGCCCCTGGATCTGTTTGAGGTGATTTACCTGCCCCAAACAGCAGCTCAAGTCACTGAACCTCAGTGATCACATCAAAATATTGTTTTCTTCTGATTCATTTACTTTGAAAGGACTTTTGTATCGAATTATCCTCACTCCCTGCTTAGATTTCCAGCACAGCAGCAGGAGAAAAGAAAGTGTTTTACAGCAAGGATGTGCTTGTCCATCTCCCAGCTGGAAGAGAGGCAACACCTGAAATTGCTTTTAATTTTCCAGCTTACAAGATTCCCAGGTGCCAGCGCTAAGGATGGGGGCATTTAAATATATAAAACCTGGTTTAAGGATATTTTACCATTTAGCTTTGGGTTTTTTCTAAAAAGACTTCTACTGTCAGGTAAAACTGGGCACTCTCCACTAATCTTATATTATTATCTTAGATTAGCATATAAATGCATATAAAATATTGTTCAAAAGACAGATTCTCATCTTCTTTTCATGCACTGAAGTCAGAACTGACGTGTTTTACCACTTTTTTAAGTGTCCACTGCATGGAAATAAAGTAAAGCAAGAGTTTAAAAGTGATTTTTTCACAAAAAGAAGTGACCTTAAACCTGTGCATAATGAAGAGACTGGAGCTCTTCAAAGCATGTTCTGGACTTAAAATCCCAGGAAATATTCTTCATTGTTAGTGAACTGCCCTGGCTCCCTACTCAGCTCCACATCTTTGTGCATTTAAGAATTAAATATTTTTCACACTTTAACACGCACAAGGAAAACCAAAAACTTTCCTCTTTTTCTGCTACCAACTTCTGTCTCCTTCAAGAGGTGCTCATTAAAAGGAAAAGCTTTCAGGAATGGGAAATAACATCCAGGACATTAAAAAAACAGGTTAAAAGTTAAAAAAACTCCCCTCTATTCCAGGTGTTCAACTAAAAAACTACTGAACTCTCTTTACAGTTTTCATCACAAAGCAAGCTGCTTGGAAAGATCACATCTCAGCTGACCAACAAGTGGAATTTTAAACCTCTTCAGGACAAAATCATCTGCAAACAGCAGTGATTACGTTTAACAAATTGGGAAATTAACAGAAAAATTTGAGGCTTTCACATTTTGGATTCATTTGGATTACTCCCTTAGAAGTAATGGAATAGTTATTTTGGATCATCTCCTTGTCATTTGAAGATCTCCAGCGCTTCTTTTAAAGAGTATCTTGGAAATGTATTCAAGCTGCGAGTGCTTCCCCAGCAGCCCGAGGATGATACAGTTTTGGGTTGACTCACTGATACTGTGTGTTCACACAAGAAATGCACATTACAGCCCGATTGCTTCATGCTCCAGGGTGGGTCCTGCACACAAGGAACTTTCCCAAGGAGAAAAAACCTGGCTATAAGCAAATACACATTTCTACAGGCAGTCACAGGCATGACAACTCCGTTTCCTCTGCTCTGGAAAGCTGAAATTCCTGCTCCTTTCACCAAAATCAAACGCACAAATAGAAAGAATTGGTAAAGCAGCACGAATCCACCAACTTTTGCAGTATTTGTATTTCAGGATGACGGAAACACCTGAATTTTAAGGAAATCTTTTTGCAGCTGTAGCTCACGTTTGGGCAGATGCTGGCTGGTGTTAAGGGGATGCTTTAGGTCAGATTCCAGAGAGATCAGGAAAAAAACGGCCTGGCATTCTCTAAGACAGCGAGGAAATTTTAGAGCAAAGAGCAGAAAATCCAGGATTCTTCAGAGAGGCAATTAGTGGTTTCTATGCCAGCCACAAGGCTACTTAGACAGGCACCCAAAACAAATGCAAGTCTTTTATTCTACTGAAAAAAAAAAAACAAACGGAGAATCATTATCCAACAGCATCACTACATCTGTTCTTGGAAAAAAGAGACAAACCACTCACCACTGCCTAAAGCACCTGTAGCCCAGTCCTGCCCAGCACCAGAGATGCAGATCAGCAGGTGATCATGGCCAGAACCACGGAATAACCCTCAGCCTTCGCAAATGACACAGAGCAGGACATTGTTCACTCCAGCCTCAATTTAACCCATCCTCTCCACTACTGGGGGTGTCCTATGGAAGGGGGGGAGTGGGCTGGGAGCTTCCCTGCTGTGCAAACACATCCTAAAAATGATGTTTTAGGATCAATCAAAGGATTGATCTCCTGTCTGGTTTCCCACACGGTTTCTCTCACTTGTGCACCGGGCAGACGTGTCACAGGGTCTTTTCCCCGCACCACAGGCAGCTGCTGTCACAGGCGTCACCTGAGCGACAGAAACACCTCACGCGAGCGCTCGGTGAAGGAATCTGGTTCAGGAAAGAGCCTGGAAAAGCTGTCAGGAGAAATGCCGTGGGGAGGGGATGAAGGAAGGGATGAAGGATGCCAAACCCCTGCCCATCGGCAACGTTATCAGGGTGCCCAGAGAAGCTGTGGCTGCCCCTGGACCCCTGGAAGTGTCCAAGGCCAGGCTGGACGGGGCTTGGAGCAACCTGGGACAGTGGAAGGTGTCCCTGCCGTGGCAGGGAGTTCGAACGAGATGGGATTTTAGCTTCTTTCCAACCCACACCAGTCCGGGATATCAACGCCCTGGAAGCGAGAGCCCCAATTAAAGCGGAGAGCGAACTTTAGCGAGCGCAGGTGACGGAGCAGCAGCGCCCGCCAGGTCCCTCAGCACCGGCAGCATCCCCACACGCAGCAGCACCGGCGGTCCCTGAGGGAGGCGCGGGGGGCTCCGGGGCCCTCCCAGCGCTGCCCGCGGCCAAGGCGGGGGCCCGGGCTCCACCTGCCCGGAGCTCCGGGACGCGGGGCAGGGTCCGAGCAGGTGCCGCCGCTCGCCGCCGGGACTGACCTTGCGCAGGGCGGGCACGAAGAGGCCGCGCCATTTCGGGCCGTTCTCCTCGCCCAGGAACTCGTAGGGCTGCGGCGGCGGCTGCATGGCGGCCGCTCCGCATCGGGGCCGGACCGCCGCGGTGTCGCTGCTCACCCGCCCGGCCGGGCCGCCATGGCTCGGCGGGGCCGCTCGGGGCTCGACGGGGCCGCTCGGGGCGAGGGGAGG
>VZTF01007757.1:81576-140555 GCA_013397755.1 Cnemophilus loriae
GGGGCTTGGAGCACCCTGGGATAGTGGAAGGTGTCCCTGCCCATGGCAGGGGGTGGAACGGGGATGGGATTTAAGGTCCTTTCCAACCCAAACCAGTGTGGGGTTCTATGATTCTGTAACACTTTGGGGGAACAAATTGTGTTTGTCCGAACATTTATTCAGGGTTTCAGGAATTCTCATCCCACCTGTCCCAACAGGCCCAGATCAGCCTTCAGACCAGTCCTGTCGAGGGAGGAAGAGCTGTGAGGTGTGAGAAGCACAGATAAGATAATTTAGGAAGACAAGTTCGGTCATGTGTCCCCCTCCTGAAGTAATTCCTGTTATACAGAGCAATATCCTGCCTAATTCAGCTGAGAATTAGCAAATTCCAGTGAAACTTTTCTCTGAGTCAGGAGAAATTCACAGACTTTACAGCATTAAAAAAAAAACCACCACACTATTTTAATCATAAAAGGCACATTTATGAAATCATCAAAGTGAGGCTCATTTGGAAAATAAATTAATACATTTTCACACTCTGTGAGCAACAAGATTGATGCCTGAAACCCTGATATCGTAATCTCTGAAGTTATTTTTATAACAAAGAAGTGTAAAACTTTTATCTCTGAAAAGATTTCAATTCCACAGAATGCTACATCGAGGTTCATCATTTAAGTTTCAAATCAACTTCACCCCCAAACAATCATCACCTGAGAGGAAAAAGCACCACAGGCTGCACAGGGAAATGCTGACTTAGGACTCCCCCTGGTCTCTGTCTGCTTTGCATTTTAATGTTCTTTATTCTGTTAATACATGTCCGGGCCACACCTCGTGTGGGAGGAAGTTGCTTTTGCAATCTTTTTGTAGGGTTTACTGTTGATAGGCAACACTTCTGGCAGGGAGGGAAGATAGGATTGTTCCACTGTGGGAAGTTTTACACAGCCCCGTGGCACTGGAAGATTTGGAACAGCTCAATCTCTGCCCAAAGTGACCAAAGCTTTGCTCTGAAAAGGTTCTTATTTGAATTTCCAGCAGCCAATTCGCTGGTAAAGTAGATGTTACCAGGAGAAAAAACTAAGGAAAAATAAAAAGGAAGAAAAAAGCAGGTTGAGCCCTTTTTTCCTCTCAAAAGAAAGTGTCTCCAATCTGTACAGTAAAAATCAGCCACACAGCTGCCCTCCTGTGCTAACCCACTCCCCTCAGAGGAGCTCAGAAATGAACTTTTAAAGGAAAAATTTATGTCCAATTGCCTGGTACAAACCTCCCACAATTACCTGTGTCACTCAACATCCTGTGAGCATCTGCTATAAAATCCTCAATACTTTGTCCCTGAGGCCACAAAATTCTGTTTCACAGCAATTCTGCAGAACACTCGCAGATCCTCAGCTCAGCACTGAGCTTGCTTCACAGCTCTGCCCACACAGGCTCCTCCAGGTGCATCTCTGAGAAAAACTGGGCATGGATGGAGTTCAGAGGAGTCCCCAGCCCTGCCTGAGCTCCCCTTGTGCTCAGGGAAAACGGGAAGCCTTCCTGACTCATCCTGTTCATGCTCCAAGGGAAGCAATGTCAAACATGACTCAATTAAGGCAGGTTTCGGGAGCTTCCCTCCCTTCACATTTGCTGTTCCAAAGACCATTTTCCCTGGATTGCTCAACTGGCTGGACAAAGATCAGCTCCTTTTGCATTACCAGCATTCAAAGGTAGGAAGAAACCCAAACACACTGATGAAGTTTCTGATCAGCGTTGATTTCCCAGCTGTAAATTAAATGAGAAGTGGTTGTTTGTGTCCATATTTTCATTCCTGCTCTATAAGAAACAGAGACAGTGATCAGACAGAGTATCTGAATTGCAGATCTAAATTTACTTAGGTTTGGTAATCCTCTTTAAGCTTATTTTTCTGTGAAATACTCTACATTCACGTCGAAGGCTCTGAATATTGTTCTCAATCTCTGATAAAGCCTTTAATTCCATATCAGCAGGGCCCTTAAGCAGGGCTTATCCTTCTATTCCATTACTTCCATGTAATCTAGAGGACTGCAGACTCCAATTTAAATGGAATCAAGAGCGAGAGAGCACACACAGAGAGCCACCCCAGGCCCGTGGCTTTTCAGACCCCTCTGAGGAGGCAACGTTGGCACCACAGGCACGAGAAATCCACGTGGACAATCCCACCACAGAGGCTCTCCCTGCCCTGCCTGTGGTTGCAGACCCTCCCACGGCCGGTTCTGCTCAGGTGGCCAAACCTTCCTCGCCACACCAGGCACAACTCCTTCGCTCGCGACGCTTGAGGAGATGTGGGCACAGAGAGTTCCCCAAGGCTGCCTTGGCACCGCCCAGCCGTGCCCGCTGGCTCCGTGTCCTTCAGGAGAGGAGTCCCACGTTCCAGAGGGGCAGGACCCGCCCGCTCCTGCCGGGCGTTCAGAGCTGGAAGCGCCGCTGCGCCTCGTCCGCGATGGCGGCGGCGATGGCGAGGGACGAGGTGGCGGCGGGAGAGGGGGCGTTCCTGACGTGCAGGATCCTGCTCCCCACGTCCCCCGTGCCTCCGTCGAACACGAAGTCGTCCACCAAATTCCCCTCGCTGTCCAGAGCCTGCGCTCTCACGCCAGAGGGACCCCTGCGAAAGCAAGGAGGAGCTCGCCAGCAGACGGAAAACGTTCTCCCGAGTCAGGGAACCAAGAAGGTGGCCAGGCACACAGTGAGGAGGGCAGAGGGTGGAGACAAAGCCTTTCGGGGGAGGTTTAACACTCAGGAGGCAGACTGGGGGTGTCTGCAGTCATGGGATCACTGAGGTGGGAAAAGAGCTCCCAGACCATCGAGTCCAACCTGTGAGCTTAAATCCCATCCCATTCCATGGGCAGGGACACCTTCCACTGTCCCAGGCTGCTCCAAGCCCCAGTGTCCAACCTGGCCTTGGACACTTCCAGGGATCCAGGGGCAGCCACAGCTTCTCTGGGCACCCTGTGCCAGGGCCTCCCCACTCTCACAGGGAAGAATTCCTTCCTAATATCCCATCTAAACCTGCTCTCTGTCAGTTTGAGGCCATTCCCCCTTGTCCTGCTATTCCAAGGCTCTGTAAATAGTCCCTCTCCATCTTTCTCCACGTCCTCTTCAAGTACTGCAAGGCCACAATGAGGTCACCCCAAAGCTTCTCTTCTCCAGGCTGAACAATCCCAACTCTCAGCCTTTCCTCCCAGCAGAGCTGCTCCATCCCTCTGATGATCCTGGTGCCTCCTCTGGACTGGCTCCAGCAGCTCCAGGTCCTTCCTGTGCTGGGACCCCCGAGCTGGAGGCAGCTCCAAGCTTCAGTATCTTATTTTGGTGGAGGAAGGGACCAAACCCATGCCACATTTTCTGCTGTTCAAATACGAGATTTCCCAAACAGGAGAAGTTTCTTTTACCTGACAACGTCATTGGTGGTGACCTCAGGGATGAACCTCTGCAGCTGCCTCACCTGGGCACTGAGGGAAAAGGCTCTGTACAGCTCCCCCAGGCCGTAGGACACGTTCCTCAGCACCAGCTTCCACAGCCCACTGCAGAGGGGAGAAACACCTGCACTGAGGGAAAATCTGCCTCAAAATGCACCAGGTGCAGCTGGTGAAGAAGGCAGCAAATGCAACTGCAGGGCCCAAGTTCCCATTCCCAAAATCAGGAATCACAAAATGCTTTATATTTTGAGAAATAACATGTTTGCCCTTCTCTGCTTCAACAAACCTTGCTCACAGAGCTGTGGCATTGAATTAACTCTGAATTCCAGTCCTGGAAGTGTTCCAGGCCATGCGGGATGGGGCTTGGAGCAACCTGGGCAGGGACACCTCCCACCATCCCAGCCCCATCCAACCTGGCCTTGGGCACTTCCAGGGATCCAGGGGCAGCCACAGCTTCTCTGGGAATTCCATTCCAGCCAGGAATTCCTTCCCAATATCCCACCCATCCCTGCCCTCTGGCAGTGGGAAGCCATTCCCTGTGTCCTGTCCCTCCATCCCTTGTCCCCAGTCCCTCTCCAGCTCTCCTGGAGCCCCTTTAGGCCCTGGAGGGGGCTCTGAGCTCTCCCTGGAGCCTTCTCCTCTCCAGGTGAACACCCCCAGCTCTCCCTGGAGCCTTCTCCTCTCCAGGTGAACACCCCCAGCTCTCCCAGCCTTCCTCTCCTCCCAGCACCCTCTGCAGGTATTTAATGATGCTGTCTAGGTTGATGAATTTATCACAGTGCACTGGACCAAAACCAATCCTGGAACAGCTCCACCAGCACCTTCCAGTGAGCAGCCACATTCCCAGACTGGCTGAGACATGTCCTGGCAGAAGATTCAAATATGAGACCATGTGAAGTCAAATGTCTTGGGCAAGTCCACCCTTATTAGCACAACTGTCTTTAAACACACCAAAAACATGGGAAGAGCAGGAATTTGGGCAGGAAGTGGCTTCCATGGGTTCCATTCCAACAAGAGCACCCAGCAGACACAAACACGAGGCATTACCTGTAGGTTACAGCATCTAAAAAGTCTCCAGTGCTGAAGTCCAACAGTTTGTAGCCCTCTCTCTTAAAGGCCAGCACTGCACTGGGGCCAAGCCAAATGCTGCCATCCATCCTGGGCGTGAAGTGGAATCCCAGGAACGGGAAGCGAGGATTGGGAACCTGCAGCGGGGCACACGAGTGAGCAGAGCTGTTTCAAACAGCAGATTTGCCATTTTATTCCCAACCACGGCGACAAAATTTTGAGTCACAGAACCTGGGAATTGGCTCTGAGCTGGTTTTGCTGCTTGTTAATTGTGCAGTTGTGGCATGTCGTTAATTAAAACACTGGAGAACAGAGCAGGGCCAGGTAAAGCTGGATCTCAGGGAAAAGGAAAACAAACAACAGGGGGGAAAAAAAAATGTCCACTTGATTTCTCAGGATATAAATCAACCCAAAACAAAACCAACAACACCCTGATGTTATTCACCAGGAGCAATTGTAGTGCAATAAAATAGAATATAAAATATCAGGAAACCCTCACTGGTGTGTGCAAAACAGCCTGAACTTAGCAGGCCCGGTTAATGCTAATAATAAATACCAGCAGGTTTGGGGTTTTTTGTTCCAGATCCTCTCTCCCATCCCAAGACAGGATCCTGAATCATTCCCAGGTGAGAGAAGGTCAGACAAACACCAATACCCAGCATTCCCATTTCCCCAAAGATCCAGTGTTTAGCAAGCTCATATTCACAAAATCAGTATTTAAATGTACAGCAGAATTAGCTAAAATGCTGCCCTAGGAATTCTCTCTTCTTGCTTTATAACTGCATTTTCTGTCTGGGATTGCTCCTCTGCCTCCCATTATTTGTCTGTATTAGGTGGTAGAAAGGTTATCCTTTTTTTCTCCCACGTCTATTTTTTCTGACAAAATCAGCTAATTCAAAAATAAAGTTAAGAGGACAATACCTAAATCTGAGTGCTGGGTGTTAGCACGAAAGATTAAACTCCACATCAAGGAATTCATCACAGAATCCCAGAATCACTGAGGCTGGAAAAGACTTCCAGTGTCATCTGTGAATTTCCTGAGGCTACAGTCAACCCCGTTGTTCAGATTACCAACAAAGAGATTAAATAGGACTGATATAATTATTGAAATGATAAATAAACATTTACTGTTGCCTCTTCCTGACTTCTGAATCCTGCCTATAGATTTATTTGAGGACATATAGAAAGAATTCAGATTTTTCTGGACATGTGGCATCGTGATGTTCCATCTTTCCCCTATGCAGAAAAAAACCCCCAAAACTAAAACCATAAACAAAACAAAACAACTGGCAACAACTTCCCACTTGGTATTTCCACGTTCTCCTCAAAAATTAACAAAATCCAAGCTGTCCTGTCACAAACCAACTGAATCTCCATCCACGTGTGCGCATCACTCGTCTGACAGAAATAACCACGGAATTTTTCCTTTTTTCTGCATTTTTAGCAGCTCTTAGGGCACAGACAAGCCAGGGGGCACGTACTGGATAAATATTTCCTTTAACCAAGTAAGACTTTTCTGGTTTTAGCACCAAATAATCCCCCCGGAACGGGACAATCCGGGGCTCGGGGCTGCAGCCGCTGATCTCGGACAGGCGGTCGGAGTGAAGCCCTGCACAGGCCAAAATGTGCCCACAGGAGATTTCCTCGCCCTGTGGGAAACAAAAAACACGTAAAAATTCACTGTATCTACTAAAAAACACCCAGGAAAACCCCACAGCCGTTTATTTTAATAAGTTAAACGAGGCTGTTCACTGATGTAACTCCACAGGGTGGGAGCGGCTACAAAAAATTCACAGCACACAGGTAGGGAGAGCTGCTAAATATTAAACACCACATCACCTAAATAAATAAATAAAATCACAAATTATTATCTATTTATTTAGCTCACAGTATCTGTTTTTAAATATTATGGGTTTTTTTTTTTTTTTCTTCAACTGAAAAATATTTGCATGAAAAAAATACCAGTATTTGGTGGAAGAACCCAACAGATTTTGGAAGCTACTTTTTAATGAAAGAGCAAAAAAAACAGGAGAAAAAAGCAGCAGAACTAGATTTAAAAACTAGATTTTTAAATTTAAAAATTTGAGGCTGTTTTTGTTCCAGATATTCCCTCCTGATGGTGAAGGGGCTACAACCACAGCTCCTGGGCAGCTCTGACTTGCAGGAACAGCACCTGTCATGCACCTGTTTTACTGAAGCAGTTCTGGTGGTAAAATGACAATAAAATGATGCTAAAAGCCTCCTTATCATTTTATGGATGCCAGAGCCCAAAAGCAAACATGAAAATAGGTGTTTGTCAGCAAATGAACAAGTCATAAAAGGAGCTCCTGGAAACACAAGTATCAGATTGTGCAAGTAAAGCAGATAAGGGATGTTAAACGTTAGGCAGCAGAAAGTTGTAATTTATTATTTTACATTATTTTATTATTATTATTGTTGTTATTATTATTGTTATTATTATTAAATTTGAACATCCTCATTGTTAAGAACTGGTTGCAGTTGTTTTATCAAACTGATGTTGCTGAACAGCAGCTTTTTAACCCTTTGGTTTTTTTTGAAGACGATTAATCCACCAGAAAAAAAATCTTAAGAAAAGGAGGTGCAGCTTCCTGGAAGGAATTAAAGCTGCTTTTTCACTCTTACCTTTTTGTTCCTAACAATGACTGGATATTTCAGTCCTGAAATGGAATTGGACAAGAGAAGGAATTATTAGAACAAGTAACAGAGAACTGACAGAACAAGCAGCTTGTCATCAGGAAGGAATTTTCCTCTGGAATATTTTCCAAGCTATGGAACAGCTACTGTTGTCATAATTAATGTTGTTGGACATGACTGTATTTACTAATTAATAGGGTTTTTTATTCTTCCCTCTGTGTGCCAGCACAGATCCAACCTGCCTTCAGGATAAGGAAAATCTCTGTCACAAGAATAAGCATGCAAGATTCAGATAAATGTGATTTTAAGAGGAGAGAACAACCTCATTTCTCAATTTTACTCTCACTTTCTTCCATCAGCTTTAAATGTTCCAGCTGAAGGGTGACCTGCCTGCAAAAAAACCCCAAATGAGTCTGCTGAATACTCTCACTAAGATAATTTTGCCTTTTTTCTCATCCCTAGGAGACAGAAAGGTTCAGAAATGTCATTTCAGTTAAAACAATTGTGTTTTGAACAAAATCTTTGTATTAAATGGACGGCAAAAAACTCCAGCCTTACCATCTTCACTTTCTGGAGAACTTTCTTTGGCCATCTCCATGTTTGTGACTTCAAAATCAGTCAAGATTGTCCCACCTGCTTCCTGGAAGTCTCTGGCATAGGATTGGGCCACTTGTTTGAAATCCACAATCCCAGTGTAGGGAGAATCGAGGGCCATCAGTCCCTGGAAGGGTTTAAAGACACACAGAGGAAGAGTGAAGGTTGGAATATTTCACCTGGAATATCGGCACTGCCATGAGAAGGGAGTGCTGCTGTCTCCCCACGTGCTCAGCTGGATCTGGAACATGCAAAGGATGTTTTCGGGAGCAGATCCAAAATGTTTACAGGGCAAAAAAAAAAAAGATAAAGAAGATTATTTTCCAGAAAATTTCTGTCTGTACCTACAACCACTCCTAAGCCACACAGAGCAAGCTGCCAGATGAAACAGCACAGGGAATTTATATCCAGGTTTTTCCTTTCAAACAAACATAGATTAATCAATAACAAATCTGTATTCCATAAACTCCACATATTTCTCCTGCTGTGAAAATAAACAGGCTCGGAAGTGCTAGAACAACCACACCAACTGGATTGAAACTGGCTCGATCCAAACCCACATTTACGGATGAGAAGGAATTTTCAGGCTCTTCTGAACGTGAACCTCGAGGGCAGAAAAATATTTGTGTTAAATTAAAAAATGTCACCTAAGAAACAGAGCTCTTACAAGCTAATTAGAAGTGTGGCAACCCCTTACCCTGCAGAAGGGCTCCTTCTCCTGGATCTCCTTGGCTCCAATGAGTTTCAGCCCCGGGACGTTGTTCTGCAGCCCCCTCTCATACAGAGCTTTGAGCCTTGGAATTTCATCGTGTTCCACGGCCACGATCAGCTTTGGGAAAGAGAAAAAAAGGCACAGCAGTGAGCAAAACAGAGCCAGGGAGGGCTTGGCATCAAGCTCAAGCAGTAGGGAATGAGTGGACAATGAATCCAGGGGGTGAAAAATGGTTGGTGCCCTCAGTTGCACAAAATTCTGTTGCTGAGGAAGCACTAATACATCATGGAGAATTAAAAAATAAATGCTAAACTGTAGTTTAAGTTACTATCAATCGATAATATTTGCCAGAAGCACCCTGAGACTACAAGTCTGCACGTGAAAGAACAGAATATGAATTTAAAGAACCACTGGGATGCTTTCAAAAGTAAAACTGAACTCAACCCAAGACGTACAAACCCCAAAGAGCCTTGATAGGAGAGTAAGGATGTGTTCTGACACGGTCTGAGTGGAATTGTACCAGTCTCACCTCATTTAACCATGGAGTTTGTGCACAGCTACCACAGGAGATAAATCCAGGCTGTGAATTACCTGTGCCAGGCTTGCACAGACCACGATCCTTCCAGGGCCAGCTCAGCTCTGGCACCTCACAGGCGTGAAGCTCAAGCCTGGGGCTGCTTTAGGTAAAGCCTGTAATTCACCATCACCTTCCCTGGAATGAACACTGCCAGGGAAGTGTCATGGATTCACGGAATTGTTGAGGTTGGAAAAGCTCTCTAAGAGTCCAACTGATCCCCCAGCACTGCCAAGGCCATCACTGCCCCACGTCCCCAAGTGCCACATCCACACGGCTCTGAAATCCCTCCAGGGATGGGGACTCCAGCACTGCCCTGGGCAGCTGTGCCACGGCTGGACAAACCTTTCCAGGAAGGAATGTTCCCCAATATCAAATCTAAAGTTTCATGGTGTAACTTGAAGCCATTCCCTCTCCTCCTGTCCCTGTTCCTTGGGAGCAGAGCCCGACCCCCCCCGGCTGCCCCCTCCTGTCAGGGAGTTGTGCAGAGCCACAAGGTCCCCCCTGAGCCTCCTTTTCTCCAGGCTGAGCCCCTTTCCCAGCTCCCTCAGCCTCTCCTGGGGCTCCAGCCCCTTCCCAGCTCCGTTCCCTTCCCTGGACACGCTCCAGCTCTTCAAAGTCTTTTTTGTGAGGAACCCAGAACTGCCTCCAGAACTGGAGGTGCCCCAGCAGTGCCAGCACAGGGGACGGGCACTGCCCTGCTCCTGCTGCCACCCTGTTGTTGGTACAAAATACACAAATTCAGCATCACCCAGGCTCCAGCTGACCCCTTGAGGACAGGAGCTCTAAGCTGGGAGCAGGCTGTCCCCTCAGGTGTGTTGCTGCACAGATCCATAGTGCCACCCTGTGCCCAGCGTGGCAGCACAGGGAGCACAGACCAGACACAGCTCCGAGAAAAACCACGGGATTCACATTTCTCACTTAGGGAAAAGATCTTGGGGTTAGGATGGAGAGTCCTGTGGGAACAGCAGCTCAGTGCCCAGTGAGAGCTGGAAAACCTGAACTGAGTGTTAGGAACAAGCAGGAAATGGATACAGAACTCTGTTTCACTGAGCCTGACCACACCTGGAATGCTCTGCCCAGTCCTGGTTCTCACCTCGCACCAAAGACACATTAAACCAGAAATGGTTCAGAGCATGAAGACAGGGTGGGGAGAGCCATGAAAAACCTTCTCTAGGAGCAATGACAGCACACGGGGATCCATCAGCTGGAAGGGATGATTTGGGGGCAAGAGGGGATTATGCACATTATATACATTTATGTAAAAAATTAGGTGCAACTTGGAGAGTGTGGAGGAACTCCACGAGCACGCCTACGCCGTATCTTGTAACACACGTTACACAGCTTCAGTTTCCAAGGGTCAAGTAGGGAATCACAGGAATTCCTGTACCTTCCCACACTGTTTGTAGGGAATTCCCTTCTGGTCACAGTATTTGTAGCAGAGGGCTGCCCCCTGCACGCAGAGCTTGGCCTTCAGCGAGCCAGGGGTGTAGTAAATCCCGCTGTGGATCACACCGCTGTTGCGCCCGCTCTGGTGATGGGCTAAAGAGAAAAGAAAAACACATCGGTAGGACACATTTGTTCCCACTTAATCACTTCAGCTGTCAGGAAAAGGAGTTAATTGAGGTCCTGCCTTTAATCAGCATTACAAGAGGTGATCAAGTGAGAGAACCGCACAATTAATTCCTCCCCTGGCCTCGAAAGGTTAGAGAAACACTGACACAGCCAGCCCTGGTTAATGATAATCCTGCAATGTGTTGGATCAACAGGGGAAAAAAACCCCCAAACCACAAGTTCTTCCTTCAAGAACAAGCCAATCAATCAAAATGTTTTACAGGCTAAAATTAATTTTAAAAAATCCAATTTTTACAATGGAATGCATCCCTTAAGGCCTCATCTAACATAGTATCTGTGCAATCTACAATTCCTTTGGAGGTGCTGGCAGGCCTGGGAGGATTTCTGAGTACTTGTGAACCGGATTAAGTTGCTATTTCCTCTTTGCAAACAGATAAAATAGAGGTGAAAAATATCCCACACATTTTTACTGAAGTAATTTAGTCAGGTTCTTCTCCCTCTTAACGTGTGGATGCCCAAGGGTCACTCCTGCTTGGCACTCACACAGCTGTTAAGGACTTTGTGTCTTGGGGATAAAAAGTGATTTTCTATCATTCAATGGCTCTCAAGAGCAATTTATAGCCTGGCTGAGGGAGCTATTTAAGACATTAGCTTGGGTTCACAGGTCCTGTTTGGAGTTAATCACTGATGTCTATCCCTTGGGATTCCTCCAGCTCCATGCAGGACCTGCCTGTGCCCTTCCACAACCTGCACTGTTCCCTGTTCCAGCTTTTCACCTCCTTGTCCTCTCTCCTGACATTCCCGAGCTGCTGGAGCCCCAGCAGTCACACTGCAGCTTGCACACAGCGCAGCAGCAACATTCAGGATTTTTTAACTTTAAACTCCCAATCTGAAGTCCCAGCAGTGAAGCATAGACTGATGACAACTCTGCTTCTCTGCTGAAGGACACATCCTTGGGAGAAGGGTGGAAGAAACTCCCTGTTAGAGGAGAGTCATCACAAAATCCCAGGATGGTTTGGGATGGAAGGGACTTTAAAGATCATCTCGTTCCACTCCCCTGCCACGGGCAGGTGACACCTTCCGCTATGCCAGGCTGCTCCAAGCCCCGTCCAACCCGGGACACACTTCCAGGATGGGAAATCCATCACCCACTTCAACAACAAGGGCAGGTGCTCTCTCTCCCACAGCTACTGCCCAAAAAGCTGATCCCTCCACAGGGATATCCACGGAACGCTGAGGTTCTGGCTTCCTGCTGGTCCCTGCCGCCCGTACCCGGCTCCTGCTCCTTCTCCAGCACGGCGAAGGCCAGCGAGGGATGGCGCCGGATGAGCTCCCGGGCCGCGGCCAGCCCCACGATCCCCGCGCCCACCACGGCCACGTCGAACGAGCTGCGGGGACACGGACACGGCCATCAGCACATCCCGGGGCACGGGAGAGGGGACAGGGAGAAGGAGCGGGGGATAGGGAAAAGGGATAGGGGAAGGGCATGTAAGGAATAGAGGGGAGAGGGAAAAGGATAGGGAAAGGGGATATAAGGGAAGGGGATCTAGGGGAAGGAGATATAAGGAATAAACGGGATATAGGGGAGAGGAAAACGGGATAGAGGAAAGGAGGCAGGGGTGATTAACAATGGAAAGGGGAAAAGGATAGGGATAGGAGATAAAGGATATAGGGGAAGGGGCTACCGAGAATACAGGGGATGTAAGAGAGAGGAAAAGGGGATATGGAAAGGTGATATAGGAAACAGAGGATGTAGGAGAGAGGGACAGAGGATAGGGGATGGGGAAAAGGATAGGGAAAAACGATAGGTAAAGGGATACAGAAGTGGATGAGCAGAGGTAAGAGGAGAGGGGAAGGGGTGAGGGGAGAGGGGAGAGGGAAAAGGCATAGGGGACAGGGATAGGGACAAGGCCAGGGTTAGGGACTAGGACAGGGAAATGGACAGGGTTAGGGGAAGGTGCGCGCTGTGAGGCGGGCCCGCCCCGCTGCCCCCGGCCTCACCTGCGCCGCCGGCTCTGGAGCCGCCACAGCCCCAGGGCCCCGCCCGGGCCCGCGCGGGCCCTCAGCGCCGCCGCCATCTTGGGGGCGGGAGCGCCGGGGCCGCGGCCGCCGCGTCCTCCTCGCCTCCTCCTCCTCCTGCTCCTCCTGCTCCTCCTCCTGCTGCCGCTGCCTCTGCTCCTCCCGCTCCGCTCCGCCCGGGCAGGGCAGCGCCGCGCCGGCCTCCGGGCAAGGTTCGGCCCCTCGGCCCCGGGGCAGCCCTGCAGCCGTGGGCCCTGCCGGGCTCGCAGCCCCGGTCAGGCCTTGACGGCGGCACGGCCTCCGCCTGCTGCCGCTGGCGCTCCAAATAACGTCTCCGTTTTCCCCTCTCCCGTCTGCGAGAAGGTGATGATGGCGTTGGGGACGCTCTTGAGGAAGCCGCCGCCGCTGCCGCCGGGCAGTTGTAGAGCCTTCTGGGGATGGCTGAATGCCGTGTTCAACAAGTAAGAGTGAGTCGCTGGTTAATAATTAACTGTCAGATTCCTCAAATTCTCTGCGCGGTTTGTAGAACAGAACAGTCAAGTCCCTGCGCTGCAGAAAGCGTTTTCTGTCATTAACGCTCCTCTTTCCCCTCACGTTGCATGTTGGTTGTTGGCAAGTTTGGCAAGGGGTCATTCCATATCTGCTTCCCGTTCCAAAGCTGTGACCTTCCAGAGGAAGGTGTGTGCTCTGCCCTTTCCCTGGAATGGCCAAGGCAAGCTGGCCACATGGATCCCGTCCCTAAACCCTGCTCTTCTTTGACCTCAAAACTCACCTTAACCAGCAGCACAGTTTTCTTTCCTTACCAACATGGAAGGAAACAGCCAGGAGAGTTAAGTCCAATTGCATTTGTATTCTTTTTTTACCAAAAAGCACCTGCCACTTAAGTTAAAAAACCTCACTGCAGACTAAGCACCGCGCAGTCCAGAAATCACCCGTAAACCGTTTCCAGTGAATCCCACCCTTACTTTTGCGACCGTGCACGTAAACAGATCATTTGCCGTGCAGCATTCTTACTGTCCGTGCAATAATTGTCACAGCCGCGCTGCGGGTGCTCTGTGTGTCGTGCAGGGTGGACCACGAGCGCATCCGAGCCGTGGGCCCCGACCGGGCGGCCTCGGAGTGGCTGCTGCGCTGCGGGGCCCTGGTGAGGTACCGGGGCTCTCCCAAGTGGCAGCAGGACTACAACGGGCTCCCCACGGGGCCCCTGGGCAAGTACAAGATCGAAGCCATCAGCGCCACCGACTCCTGCATCATGTACAGAGGATTCGACTACCTGGGTAATGTACACGCCGAGATTGTTCGTAGTGGTCCTCGTTTTAATTAATTTAATTTTAATTAATAATGGCGCCGTTTTCTCCTTCCTTGGCAAGATGCTGGTAAATCATTTGTGGTTTTTCTCGCCCTTTACAAATATTTATCAGTCCCTAAGGTTATGCTGGAGGTGTGGTAGGAAGTGGAAGGACATTGGGAACTTCATCCTTTACCTGAAGTGGCCGTAGCACTAAGGAAGTGCCACGAACTTCAATGAGTTTGTCACAAAAAGCACTATAACTATTATTTTTCTCCTGCACCAAGGGATGATTTTGGTGCCTCTGAAGTCGTAATTCTGCTCATTCTCCAGGCATTTATGATGTCTTCAAAGACAAATAAAAAGCAGGCTTTTGGTCTCTTAAGAGATAAAACAAGTGTTTCATGTGGTCTTTAAACAACAGAAACAAAAATGGGGAACAGGCTGTTTCATTTTT
This sequence comes from Cnemophilus loriae, assembly GCA_013397755.1. Lineage (NCBI taxonomy): Eukaryota > Metazoa > Chordata > Aves > Passeriformes > Corvidae > Cnemophilus > Cnemophilus loriae. The sequence goes on from VZTF01007757.1 coordinate 95,923, forward strand.
TCCTAGCAGAGGACCCTGAATTTCTGGCATTAGCACATTCCTATGTCAGAGTTGTAGTTAATTACCCAAAACTGTGTAGGTTTTTTGTTACTTGCCCGTTTCAAAGCTGTTTAAATCTTACCGAAACGATTCAAACCCCAAGGTTTTCCTAAATCTGAAGTACCACAAAGGGACTTTGGAGATTCGTTGTGTGTTACGGCCCCACTGTATAAAGGAATGTGTTGCTGGGTGGTTTTGGGGGCAGTTATTAAACTGAGAATTTAACAGCCAGCACAGGCTGGTCCTGGCATTCTGAAGCAAATCCTCACGTTTGCCTTTGCAGATGGCCTGGAGCACGTTACGGATATCAAGCTGGAGAAGTGCATGTACATCCAGGACGAGTGCCTGCAGAGGCTCAGCGAGACCAACAACCTCCAGAAGAGTCTGCAGCAGCTGAAGATCATTTCCTGTGGGAATGTCACAGACAAAGGCATCCTTGCACTCCACAAGCTGACGTACGTGAGCAGCACCCTGCTCCGGGCTCTTTGGGATTGTGCTGGGTGGAAGGGCTGGAGTCTCGCTGTTTCAGGCCTATGGGGCTGTGGGGTGGCTGGGTTTGGCTCGAGAATAAGTAATTAATGATCACCTTGGCTGCTGTTCCTGACCCCTCTCCTGCAGCAGCTCTGCAGGGCAGGATTTGACAGTGTCCTGTAGCTTTTAGTGCTTCCTCCACCTCACAGCTTCCTGTCACGCCATCCTCTCGTGCCTCGGGGTCTCGGGGCAGACCTGGGTGCTCGGGAATGGGATGCAGTTGGATACTGCAGCTACAAACCCCAAGCACCCCCTTCAGAAACAAACTTCCAGTAGCACCAGTCACCATTTAAAACACTCAAAACAACCGCAGTAGAATAATTTCTCCGATTTCTCAACAGTTAAGTAGCAGTTGCCTGTTTTCTTTTTAAATATTTACAGGAACCTTGAATATTTGTATCTGAGTGACCTTCCTGGGATCAAAGAGAAAGAAACGACCTTCCGTGTCCTTCAGCAGGCGCTGCCCAACCTGGAGCTGGAGCTGGATTTGGAATAAACACAGCAGCACCTAGCTGAGATGTATGTGATTTCCTAGGATTTATCTTATGTTGCATAAATGAAGTTGTAGACACTGCTGTATTTCCAGTATGGAAGTAAGCTCAGCTTTCCCAGTCCAGCCTCAAAAGCTGGATGTGACCTATTAAGGATTCATGCAATTAAGTTTTATTAAGCTTAAACTCAGTGGTGGATCAACAACAGATAAAGCAGGCCTCTGCACGTAGGCATCTGTTTCCTGTTTTTCTAGGAAGCTCTGAATGCCCCAGTTAGAAGTTTTCAGTATTTTATTGCACAGAAGCAAAGTGCAAAGTGGCAGTGGGGCAAATGTCGGGGTGTGTGCGGTCAGTGTGTGGTGTTGCTGCTGTTCCCTCTGGGAGGAGCTCGCCCAGTCTGTGGGTGCTGGTTTAATAAAAGAGGTTATGGGTCTTTTTTTGTGTTGTTCACACTTTGAGTTTTGTTTGGTTTAAAAGGAATGATCTGCAGGCAGGCAGGGTCACCCCCTCAGGAGCACTGAGCTGCTGAAGGGAACACGGCTGGTTGTGGAGGAGCAGCAGTGCTTGGATACAGCCTTGAGCACGTTTTTGCTGTGTGCTGACATGGACTAACGCAGCTCTGTGCAGCTCTGTAGCTGCACCCTCATCACTCCTGATAAATAAAAGTCATTGAGAATCGTTGAGGTTGGAAAAGTCCTCTGAGATCATGGAGTCCAGCTGTCCCCCAGCACTGCCAAGGCCACCACTGCCTCACATCCCCAAGTGCCACATCCACATGGCTTTTAAATCCCTCCAGGGCTGGGGACTCCAGCACTGCCCTGGCCAGCTGTGCCAGGGCTGGACAACCCTTTCCAGGAAGAAATTTTCCGTAATATCCAATCTAAACCTCCCCTGGCCCAGCCTGAGGCTGTTCCCTCTCCTCCTGTCCCTGTTCCCTGGGAGCAGAGCCCGACCCCCCCGGCTGCCCCCTCCTGTCAGGGAGTTGTGCAGAGCCACAAGGTCCCCCCTGAGCCTCCTTTTCTCCAGGCCGAGCCCCTTTCCCAGCTCCCTCAGCCTCTCCTGGGGCTCCAGCCCCTTCCCAGCTCCATTCCCTTCCCTGGACACGCTCCAGCCCCTCCATGCCTTTCTTGTGAGAGGCCCAAAACTGCCCCCAGGATTGGAGGTGGGGCTTCACCACTGCCCTGCACAGAGAAAATGGCTCATCCTCAGGGAGAACACAGCATTTTCAGTCAAATCCCTGGTTTTGGGGTTAGGGAAGGGCAGAAGGCAGTGACTCCAAGCAATCAGACGCACAGTGCTGTCTCAGAGATGGTTTTCCATGTGCAAGGAAACAAAAGGCCAACAGGCACATGCAAAACATGGCATCCGTCCCACTGAAAGGACTGTTACTGTTGTGGAACACAGAATGTACTGGCAAAACATTTTTGCTCTAAGTGTCAGCACAAAGAGGATGTTCCTTGCCCAGCAGTAAAACTTTATATAGTGAAATACCTCCAGTAAATTGGAAAAAGAAGGTCCCTTTCTTTTATTCAAAATCAACACAATATTATATTCTGAGATTCCACAAACCCCAGTCGTTCTAATACAAACACTTAGGTAGAATGCCTGCCTGTGTCTGGCCAATATTATAAATTACACTCATGATTAGTTTTGATAAAAACATTTTTGTAACTACAAGCAAGTACGATCACCACTCTTGTCAGAAGCAGAATTCAAGGAGGAAACTTGCAGGAGAAGCTCTAGGAAGACTGAAAAAACAACGGGGTTATTGTTGCTCGGTTCTCCTGGGTGCGGTGCCTGTCGAGCCTGTGAAGTCACTGCCAGCACCTGGAAACCTTTGAGCTCTGTAAGAGCAGGAGTGAGCCCGGTGTACCTCTGGAGCTGAGACCTCCCTGGAGCAGCCGGGCAGCCCCTCTCAGCCTGGGCTGCACCAACACATCCTCCACCCCTTCAGCAGCACAGCCACAGCTCCTCACACAGCGGGGCTTGGGCCCAGCCTAAAGCAGGAGGGACTCGTATTTGGCACGGCTGAGTTCTCCTGCCAAATGGGAAATCCGGGTGACAGATAGGCCGGAGTTGTAACATTCCCACTGTGAGCACTGGGTTGGGGTAATCCTGAACCAGGAGGCAATCAGTAACTAAAGCAGAATGTATTTGCCTTTGTACACAGAACACTAAGATGAGCTTGGGAGTTCTTTCTGCATCACTTCCCCTCCATCAGTGACCCAGAGCAGAGGACAGACCCCTCTCTACGTGCCATAACTTTAAGTAAGTTAGCTTTCCACTGTGTATTCTCCATTTATAAATCCCAGAGGACTGAACAACTGAGTTTTGATCTGCCACCTGGTCAGATGTTTGGGAAGTGGTACGTTGATTTCCTTGTCTTGCAGCAGTTCTTCTTGCTGTCCAAAGCTGGGAGAACGTTGCTGCTGGTCAGCTGAGGCAGGTGCTGTAACTAAAGGAAAAGTTACACCGTGTGTATTTGTTTGGAATAGGAATAAAGCACACATTTCCTTTTTCACATGGAATAGGAGCTGTAAAACTATTTCTACTGTAGTCCTGTACTTTCCAAGTTAAGATTCTGGGGTTTTATGACTAGACTGCAACTAGAACAACTCATTAAAGAAGTTCCTTAGGCAAGAAAAATATCCCAGGTGATAGAAATGGAAGAGGCAGATCAGTTTGACCCAGGAATTGACACGCTGTATCAGTTCTCCATCCCTCATCTCCAGCTTCCCTGCCTGTTCCCAGCTCAGCATTAGAGCTGCCCTGGGGAATGTGGCGCACAGGAATAAAGAACTGTGGAATGGGTTGCATTGTGAGGCTGGATTTAGGGACTTGGGATGGAGTCTGGAAAAGCCAGAGGAGCAGGGAGACATTTGCTTGGCAGGTCCAGCTGCAGAAACACCCAGTGCGTGGGGCAACGTGTGGAGCTGAGCACGGGATCGTGTCCCATCAGCTCTTACAAACAGAAGTGGTGTTTGTTCCATCTCCGTAATTCAGGATTAAAAAGCACCAGAGTATTCAAAATTAAACCAGCCACGTGAGCGTGTCCAGTTTGTTCAGCTCTCCTGCTGCTCTTTGTGGGGAATGCACATTCCTGGATGAACCTTATCGTGCACAGGGCTGTGCTGTTCATCCCCAGTGCCCCACGGAGCCGCAGTGCAAAATCCAGTTTGTACAGAGTTACTCTTTAGCCCACGGGGTTTGTTTTCTCCTCAGGATAAAACCAAGACCAGCCCAACACCCTCACGTGCCAGCACAGCCCACTCCCAGGAGCCAGCAAAAGAACCAGCCCTGCTTAGGCACAGAATGTTAAACAGTGTGGAAAGCTTACCCCTGGCACGTGCTTCCGAGTCAGCCTGGCTGGTTTCCGACTGCTTCTTTCATGTTCTTTGCCCAGCTCTGCTGCCTCCCTAAAGCTGTCAAAGTAGGGGTGCTGCAGCAGCTGCTCACAGCTCTGCCTCTCCGCAGGGTCCATCCGAAGGCAGCCCTTACAAAAGATGGAGGAGCACACAAAACACTCCTTACACAGCTCTGCACAATTCCAGCTGCTCCCCACAGCCAACGAGTGTTCCCACAGGTACACTGTTAATTTTTTTAATGGATTCTAAGAGTGGCTTTTCAGAGTCAGCACGAAGCTTGAGGAGCAGTTAATTATCCAACAATTGCAAAAATTAATCATGGAATGGTTTGGGTTGGAAGGGACCTTAAAGACCATCTCGTTCCACCTTCGACACCTTCCACTATCCCAGGGTGCTCTGAGCCCCATCCAGCCTGGCCTTGGACACTTCCAGGGATGGGGAGTCCATAACTGTAGTAGGAATTGTGGCTCAAGGAACAGGTGCGATCACACGGGGCAGCAAACCAGGTCTGTTTTTCAATGAATCTCTGATAACTCAGTCCCAAACTCTCACACAGATGATTCATTTACCTCAGTGCAGGGCTCCTCCACAAGCTGGAGTTTCCTTACCTTCATGAGAGCCAGTGCAGAGTATGAAATATTGGGGAATTTCATTTCCAATGGCTCCTGAAGGGCAAAAAACCAGTGAGTGGACTCATATTAGCAAACCTTTCATTCATCAGGGTACCAAGACCCAGCTTTCCATAGGAACATGACCTATTCCTCACAAAATGCCTCCGTCACTCCGTGTGCTCAGAGGCCTGGCAGCACTGAGGATGTGCCACCAGAAATGGGGGAAAAGCAGCAGAGATTAAACATTTTTTCACTGCTTGTACACAGGCTGTAAGTTAAAATATCATGAGAGGTTCAGCCACCTCCAGATAATATTCTGGTGCACACTGGCAAAGTAGAGGACAAAGCTTTTGGATAGGGAAAAAACACTGCACAGCAAAGGACTGGGCAAGCTGGGGAAGGGAGGGAAGTGCAGCTACAGGCAGCTCTTACCATGCTCTCTGGGTCTGGAATTCTTACTCCACTGAAGAACTGGTTGGTGCTGAACACTTGCTGGTGCCTGGGAATGAGATCCCCTTTGACCAAGAATTAAAAAAAAAAAAAATTGGATTAATTTGCTTAATTTTACAGTGCCTGCATTGAACATGGTTGTATCCTCTAACAAGGCTGATGCCATCCAAGAGAACATCTGAAGAGGTGGAATAGCACCAAGTGAGCCAAGGAAATGTTCTTTTGTGACAATTAATGTCCTTTTTGGCCATCAGTGATCCCACACCCATGTGGCTGGGCTGAAGGAAAGGCAGGGCCACCAGCGTTCCAGCTTCAGGAAAATGTAACTCCCTTTGGGTGAAATTCTCTTTGGACACTCCTGAGGGTGTAGGAAAGAGCTGGAACACAGCCCCACCTGAACTTCCTGTAGCTGTTCTCCAAGGCAGCGTTTTTGAAGCTCAGAGCAGCTCGGAGCGAGGAAAATGTTAAAATCAAATCCACAGCAAAGGAGCCAGTACAATGCCAACCCCCATAATGGCACAGCTTCAATCAAGGAGCTTTGCTCTGTGAACACTGCCTCAGTCCAGCACCTGGATCCAACAATCCAGTGGGAATCTCTTCTGGCTGAAACCCTATCATTAAAAATAAATTATGACTGCCTAACACTGGCATTAATGAATTCTGGAGGATGAAGCGATCAGTTATGAACTATTTTTCCAGCTAAGGAGCTTATCTGCTTAAAGCCATTAATTACCTTTGTAGTTTTATAAACTGCTCAGTTAAAATTACAGCTCTCTGTTCATTCCAACGAATTTCAGTTAAAAGTGGGGGGTTGTTCGTTGTCACTCAAGGAATCAGATGTTACACACCAAAATTGAAAAGAATCAATGGGACTGGATTAGTTTAAGTGTAATGGGGGATAATGGCTCTTTTATTTAACAAATAAATACGGAGTGGCTCCTAAATTCCTTGATGAATAACAAGCATGTGGAACAGACAAGCTGCAATGTTCACGCTCCCCTTCCCAGGCACACAGCCATCACCAGGCACTGACAGTGCTTCTGAGACCCCCACAGCTGGGATGAACCAAATCCAGCTGTTCACTGACCACTTTGCTTCGTACCAAACCCTGAAAAACACCTGGATCTTTCAAACCTTTATGGAAAACATTCCTGGTCCTGATACAGGCACCTCATGTTTTTGTCTGTGTGGAGACAGCTGAAGAAGTTCCTGTGTTGCCCCACCCCAGCAGTCACTGAGCCACCCCAAGGGAGCAGGAGGGGCATCCAGTGGTCACCAAACACATCCCACATCTTTCCTAATCTGCCCTGCACCAGACCCAGCTCCCCAGGGGCCACCACTGCTAAGGAGAGTGGAGGGATGGTTCCAGGCAGTCTGCACGCAATGATCCTGCTTCTCAGCCTGCTCCACTGGGAGCCTGTTAGCACGTGTACATCATGCCAGGAAAGCCCAGCTCTTTCTTAAGGGCAGCAACCCCTCAAATAAACCAACACCTTCTAAGAGGAGTAACTTCCCCTCCTGGCTCCTCCCCATTCCCACCAGAGAGGGCATCCATCCCTCCCGGGCAGCTCCAGTCCTGCCAGGGGCGTTGGTGCCGGGAACACTCACCCAGGGTTCTGCGGATGAGGTACAGCTGGTCCACGTCCGACTTGCCCGGCCACAGGGGCAGCCCCGAGAGCAGCTCGGCGAAGACGCAGCCGATGGCCCACACGTCCACGGGGGGGCCGTACTGGGTGTCCCCCACCAGCAGCTCCGGGGAGCGGTACCACCTGGTGGCCACGTAGTCGGTGTAGTAGTCACTGGGACCGGCTGGGTCGGGGTCAGGGGAGAGAGACACGAACAGGATCAGAGCCATGCAGAGGAGCCCCCATCGCTTGTTACACGCTGGGGCACCTCGTGGGCAGGCCAGAGCTGCAGGAGCAGGGTGAGTCACTGGCCACCAGCAGAGCCCAACTTTGGAAACACTCAGGATCTGGCTAAAATCAAGACCATGTTTTCCTCCAAATGAAAATGTGCAGAGCTCCGCAGCAGAGCCCTGCAGCAGCCAGTGGGCAGTTCTCAGAGACCATGTGATTTGTCTGAAGAGGAGCTAAAAAAAAAACAGATTAGGGGGTTTATTTACAACGGAAAATGTGAAGCCATTGTTTGCAGAGGCAGCCAGAGGGGCTCTTCCTGCCAGGGAGCTCCAGCTGTGTCTCCAGCACCGCATGAACAACGCCTGGGCAGCTCCGAGACGCCCAAGGCCGACTTCCATCTCCCAGTGCCAGCACGCCCAGCGGCTCGGCCGCCCCAGCAGGGAGCTCGGCTTGTTTACAGCTGTCACCGCGGTGTCTGGGCTCCCTTCCTGTAAGGTTTGGGAATCTCTACCCAGCCTTTAGCAGAGGAAAACACACAGCTTTTTGTATAGGATGATTTGCAGTGCATCAGACACAGACAAGTGAGGGTTGGAATGGCTCATCCCACACTCCGAGTGCATAAAGAGTCAGCACTCACTCAGTATTCGAGCAAATCCAAAGTCACAGAGTTTGATGACCGAATGCTTTGTTATCAGGATGTTCTCTGGCTTTACATCCCGGTGGATGCACTGGAAGAAGAAAAAAACCCAAGGTTATAAGTATTTAACCTGGCCCTCAGATAAATTCAGCCACACCCCCCTCGCACACTGTGCCAGGCAGTTATTCCTGCTGAAAGGGAAGATGGAAGGATTTCTGAGCAGCAGGACAATGACCTGCCCATAGCCCACCTTTGGCAAGAGACACTGTGCAGGCTCCCAGCTTCAGCTGCCAGCTCTGTATCCCCTGGACAACTCGGAGTCAGCTCCCTGAACCCCCTGGGAAGTTCCTGCCAAATGATTCTGCTGGCAAAGCTCAGCAAGAGCTCTGCTCAGCACAGGTGAGACACATCCAGAGCTGTGTCCAGCTTTGGGATCCTCAGCAGAGGGAAGATATGACTCCAGTGCAGAGCCACTGAAATTCAAGGGATTGCAGTATCTGACATCCAAGGAGAGCATGAGGGAGCTGGGACCATCAAGAAAAGGCTCCAGGTGAAACTCTTCAATGTGCACTAACACCTGATGGGAAGGAGTAAAGGAGCCTGAGCCAGGCTGCTCTTGGTGGTGCAGTGAAAAGACAGAGCCCATGGGCACAAACTGAACACACAGGAAATTCCATTTAAACCTAACCAATTTATTTTATCTTTTTTTTACTGAGAGTGTGGCCAGACACCCAAACAGATTGTCCAGAGACTCTATGGAGCCTCCAGCCTTGGAGATACTGAAATCCTGACTGGAAAAGTTTCTGAACAGCCTGTTCTAGCTGAGCCAGCCTGACTGGGAGGGTTGGATGAGAAGATCTCCAGAGGCCCCTTCCAACATCAGCAATTCTGTGATTCTTTGGAGGTGACCTTGTCCTTCACAACAAATGAATTTCTGCTGATCAAACTAACAAAGACCTTTATTTCTTTTGCTCTACTCAGCTCACTGGGGTCTCACTCACATTGTCCCTCTCCCATCATCACCTCAGAGCAAACACCTTGCGCTTTCCTCACCAAGCTGGTGGTAAATTATTGTGTCCCCTCCTGAGGACTGAAACGCTGCTTATTAAACTACTGTTATGGAGTTCCAAAAAGGGCAGCTGCATAAAACCTCATTACCTGTGATCTACAGCAGGTCAGGCTGCAGCATCTCATTGTTCCCTCTGCTCTCAAACTCCATTAAATCTTCCAGACTGAGCAGGGGAACAGAAAAAAGATAAAAACCAACAAATCTTGGAAGCAGGAGAGACCTGTGGCCAAATTCCTGTGGCTCGACTGGACATAATTCTCCCAGCAAAGACAAAAACCCATTCCAGTGCCATCTCCTGCTCCACTCTTAAATCTCAAATGTTGGCAGACGAACAAAAACAATTATAGCTAAGTTTGCCTAAAGAACTTCTCCAAAAGGCTCCTTCTCCTTCCCTGCTTCTTAAAACGTTCCCACTAAAGCATCTGTCACGTACACAACTCGTGTCTCCCTCCGGAGAGCAGAGGAGGGGTTGTAAAATGGCTTTACTGTGTCTAAGTTTTGAAATCTTTCCACTGGTGCTATAATTCAACCCCATGACAATCAACTGAAGGCCTTTCTGTGAAACCAGCAGCAGTCTGCTCAGGTCCCAGCTGATGAGCTGGTGAGGCAGGTTCCTAAAGGTCAGCAGTAGTGCAGGGCACAGGGATCACACAAGGATCATTCCCATTCCTGCTGGAAGCTTGTCTAAGGTCATTAGAGCAAATCATTCCCTGACAGCCAAGCCAAGGGGCCTGTGTGACACTGAAGGCAGCTGTTGTGTATACACCAGTATTTCAGATGTGTTTGCTGTTGAAAACAGGAAAATCTCCCTGACTCCATCCCATGAAAGCTCTGGAATCAGGAAAATGCCAGCAGAACCCCCCTCTCCTCCAAGGCCTTGTTCCAGCAATCATTGGTGCTGGTCAGGGGACTCACATTGTGTTTATGGCAGAAGTTCACAGCCTGCAGGGTCTGCCAGGTGATGCTCTTCACCAGGTACTCCGGCACCCTGTTGGAAAAAACACCATTTTATTTTGGCCGTTAACAATAAATTCACCATTGAAGGGAAAATGAGTGCTGACATTGTACAGGGATCTCTGAGCAAAACCATCAGGGGAGTCAGGAAACACTTCCAAACCCAGCCAGTGCAACAAGACACGAGGATTTATGGCAGCTGAAGTGTGACCGTGTCTGGTACCACTGCCACTGTGACCACACAGCAAAGTGTGTGAGTCCATGTCAGATCCTGTCCTATGGCTGTGTTCAGCATCCACAATTCCTGGCAGTCCTGAAATGCCAGCAGGAATTTCTGCCACGGCAGCTCTCAGGGCTGGAACTGTTGGAGTATCCATGGTATAGATACATGGAATGCTGCTGTGGCACTGATTGTCCAGAGTGGAGAGGTGAAAAATGGGCCAGGGAAGGGTGTTCAGACAAGAGTATAAAGCTCTGCTTCGGTTTGGATCCCCCTCCTTCCCTCCCACAAACACTTCCCAGCGCCCTCTCCTTTCTTTCAGTTGCTGGGCAACAGTTCTTGAACTTCCTTGTCTGTAATGATCTTCAACAACCCCAGGAAAGGCAGAGGTGACAATCTTGGCATTTTCAAACTCACACACAATTTTATTTCATGTGTTTAATGCTGAAAAGCTTCTGATTCATAATAAAGAAAAAAAAAACTACCCAAAAAATTAAACCAAAACAATAGAAGCCTGGGTTTTTCTTTCAAGCCTGGCTTTCACTTTCTGCTGTCAGCGGGTCAGTGACACTCTGCTGACATTGCTGTGGCAACACTAGAGATTCCTTCCAGAAACATCCCAGAATGATGGCAGTGCTGCTCTGACAGCTGGAAAAGGGGATGGAGGTGGTCAAATGAGCTGGACACAGCACGTGCCCACCCATCTTAACCTGACCACAAAGACCTGACCATCTTCCCTAGCAAAGCTGAAAAGCAAAGCATTGCAGGCAGCTGTTACATATTCCTGCACACTGGAGTTGTTCTGATGAACAGGAAGCAAACGGGAAGCATTTCCTTCAAAGAGAGTCATCCATCCCCTGTTCAGATTCCAGGTGAACAGGTTCAAAGTGGGGTGACAGCTGCTCAGCAGCTCCCAAAGCCACGTGTTATCAGCATGCTCCATTCTCCTGGAGCTCCTCCCTGGGGAGAAAGGGAATAAGTAACAGGCTCTTGTTACTTCGACCCCCAATCAGTCTCCTGCAGGCAATTCAATGCCCCAGGCGTGTGAAATGATTTATGGATTTCTGCTTATCATTTCCACAGCACCAAGGCACCGTGGATCATTAGGGACAGTGCATTTAGTGGGAGTGTGATTTACAAGGCGTCGACAGAACAAACCCTGCGTGGAGCTCACACTTGGTGCAAGCACCTCACTGAAGAGAAGTCTTGCAGAGAGGTGCAGGCACAGCTCCTGGGAGCTTCTCTTCACCCTGGAGGGCTGAAAGTGTTTAAAAGTGTAAATGTGGCACTTGGTGACAACGGTGTAGTGGTGAACATGGCAGGGCTGGATTAACAGTTGGACTCGATGGTCTCAGAGGGCTTTTCCAAGCTAAATGATTCTACGAGTCTCTGGTTCTGTATTTGGGTGCCCAGTGACCCTGCCCCAGTGCCCACAGTGATGGCAGCGGTGGAAGGAGCAGGACACAAGCTGCTTCCAAGCCCCGGGTTCGCTGCTCCCCCGCCAGCTAGCGCTCTCCCAAATGCTCGGCTCGGCGCTCCCGTCTCCGTGGTGAGCGGGGCTGTGAGGGAACACGGCTCCTACGCCATTCTTGTGGCTGTCATTGCCAAACCGCAGTAACAGAGACAGTCCTGGGCACCGGGCTGAGAAACCTCTCCTGCAATTAATGAAATTCCTCGGAAAAGCCACAGGGCAGCAAGGACGCGGCCACCCCGCCCCCTGTGCTCGGAGCTCCCAGGGGAGAGAGGCCACTCACCCGCGGGGGTGCTTGTCCAGCTCATGCAGCACCGTGTGCTCGCAGTACTCGAACACGAGGTGCAGCCTCCGCTTCCTCCTGAACACCTCCAGCAGGTTCACCAGGTTCGGGTGTTTGAGTTGCTGCAACACACAGGGGATGGGCTGGTCAGGAACTGCACAGGGTGAAGGTGTGGGGGACAGATTTTTCCTGCAGGGTCACAATTCCTTAAGCTGAGCCCTTTCTACAAGCACAGCACGACATGAAGCACAGCTCAGCCTCTGGGTACTTATTTTGGGAGCTGGCCGAAATGGGTGGGCAACAAGCTCTTCCCAGTGTTCCATCTCAGCCTGCCCTCTGGCAGTGGGAAGCCATTTGCCCTTGTCCTTGGATACTGGGAGGATGCTCAGGCCCTGGCACAGGGTGCCCAGAGAAGCTGTGGCTGCCCCTGGATCTCTGGAAGTGTCCCAGGCCAGGCTGGACATTGGGGCTTGGAGCCACCTGGGATAGTGGAAGGTGTCCCTGCCCATGGCAGAGGGTGGAATGGGATGAACTTTAGAATCTCTTCCAACCCAAACTCTTCTGGGATTCTCTGGTTTCAAGACTCTGCAAACTCCCACCCCACCTCCCTTGGCTCCTGGCCACAAAAATCCCTTTGTCTGCAAGGTGTTTACTTGTTCAGAAAAATGATTTATCAGGCCCATCATTTTTTACTGATGAAACACAATCTCACTCCATCTCTGATGAACAGGAGCTGCCTAAGCCAGGCAGTGCCTCGACAAACAAAAACAAACTGTTACTATTTACAGAGAAGAAGCTGGAAAGAGTCAAGCAGGTCTGCACTTGTTAAAATCAACAGTGCCCCAACACAGATCCTGCTGTGCCTGGCTGCAGTGGCTTTGGATCCTTAAGGTTGATGCAGTTCCCAGCTGCTTTACAAGGGATTTCTGCAAGGATTATGTTCCTTTTCAGATGTTTAATATCACTTAAACGTTAATGTAAATCTAGCATTGTTTACTGAAATCATATAGCTACATGTCCTGTGTTTGGATAGGAGAAAAACTTAGGCTGCTTCTCCCCAGAATCTAACTGAAAAATAATTATGCTTTTTTCCTAGATTATGGCTTTCCTAGGATGGCAGGTGTACAAATCATGAGCATCCTGGAGAAAGTGCAAAGGGAACACTCCCCATTTCTTGGAAGGCACAGCTGAGGGTACTGTGTGCCATCACCCAGCAGCAAGTTTGTAACAAATAAAAGGAAGTATTTTGTTTCACACAACACATTCCTAAAGCCTCAGGAAACTATGGAGACCAAATGAACACACGAGTTCCAAAAGAGATGGGACAGAGTCCCGACAGTCTGCAAATGCATGAAGCAACAGGCACAGCCTTTGGCTGCAGAATCCTTGCCCAGAAGCTGGGAGTGTGAAAGGAAACCTTATCCGATCCTCTCCCCTTTTCTCCCGGGTTTCTCCTCATTTCTGCATGCTTCATAGACCTGGGGTGTGACTCACTGCGGATGCTCCCGTGCTTTTATTTCATCGGGAAAATAAAGCCAGAGGCTGAAGGAGTGACCCATTTCTGTGTGAGGATGAGCTCTCTCAGAGAGGGCAGGAAAGGATCAGCAAAGGCAAGGCGCTGCCTTGGCTCACTGGTGCCGGTTCTGCTGTTGCTTCCATGTGGAATCCCCGACCCCGCACAGCCCCTGGCATTCAATCCACAGCTGGATCCTGCACAACCAGGGGCTCAGAAAGGGCGCTTTAAGGAGGAGCTGCAGCAGATTTATCAATCAGGGAGCGGGGAGGGCTGTGTCACCTGGCTGTCCCCCTTCTCGTGCTGTCTAGAATCACTTTTTCCCCATGTGTTTTACACTGGCTCCAGCTGTTCGGGGCAATCTCCGGGACGCAGAGGGGTGCGTGACACACACCAAGGGCAGAGCTGTGCGCACACCGGCCAGGCCATCGCTGACTCCATGGGGGACAGAGCCTGGGTCAATCTCCCTGCGCAGGGCACACCGTGACCGCGCTGATGCTCCTCCTGGAGAAGTCCGCAGGCACCTGGCGGCTGCTCACGGCCGCGTCTCAGCTCCCTCCTGCACCTGCCCGGGCTGGGCAGGATCACCCGGCATCGCCGTCGCTGGACAAGCGGCTCGGACATTCCCTGGCACCGGCTTTCTCCCAGAGGAACTGACTGACGTGGGCACTTCATGGTGCTCCTTCACACCCGTGCCTTTGCTTCCCCCCTCACGACACCCCATCACCTCACAGATGCCCTCACGCCCCGTCTCTTCATGGCTGCCCTCACACCCCGTCCCCTCGCGATGCCCCGTCCCCTCACTGCCGGCCTCACACCTTGCAGCCTACGATGTCCCTTCATGGATGTCCTCACACCCTCTCCCCTCACGACACTCATAACGCCTCGTCCCCTCACGGCTCTCCCCCAGCCCCGTCCCCGGCAGCTCGCTCAGGGCTCGCCATGGCGGGCGCAGCCCGTGCCGCCAGCGGGGTCCGTCCCGCCGCAGCCGCCCACCTTGAGCATGCGGATCTCCCTCAGGGCGATCTTCCGGATCACCGGGTCCTCCTCGGACTCCAGGAACTTCTTGATGGCCACGATCTGCCCCGTGTCCTTGTTGCGGCACTTGAAGACGACGCCGTAGGAGCCCTCGCCGACCTTGCCCAGTTTCTCGTAGCGCTCCATGGCCCGGGCGGCCCCGCCGCGCTCCGCCGCCGCCTCAGCGCGGAGCCGGGGCGGGCCCCGGGCGGGGGAGTCTCCCCGGCGGGGACGGCCCCAGGATCCGCCTCGGGGACACCGCCACGGCCGGGGCGGTCCCCGGGAGGAAGGGAAGGACAGCGGGGGATCCCCGTGGCCGCTCCAGGGGTCGCACGCTGACTCCGCACCTCACGATCCCCCCTCACCGGGCTTCGTGCCCCGCAGCGCCGTGTTCATGGAGTCACAGGACCACGCCGGGACTGGGTTGGAAGGGACCTCAGAGACCATCCAGCTCCAACCCCCCTGCCACGATCATGTTTTCTTTGCCCGTCTCTAACTTTTGCAGAGGATCGCTAGGTTTGACTCCGTTTTCCTGGGGGGTTGGAAGGGGGAGCACCCTTCCACAGGGTCTGCCAGCCTCAAGCAGCGCCCACACCTCCTCACCTCCCTCTGGCAGCTGGAGGTTTCCCTGGAACATCTTCCCACTGCTCGGTTCCAGCGTCTCAGGCATCTGTCACCGAATGGGCTCCTGCCAGCAGCCAGACCCTTCCGTGGAGCTTTTCCATCCCTGACCTTCCTGTTCTCTTTCCTGGTGCACCCATCTGGGTCCCTGGATCCTCATCCCTCTCCTCATCCCCTGACCAAGGTGGCCTTTTGTGGCAGTAATCACTTTCAATATCAGATCTGAATTTAAGTGTGGGCACCCCACTCCATCTCACGCCTCCTCCCTCCCCAGTCCTTTCCTGAGGTGCTTCCCAACTCAGAACAAAGATCCACTAATTATTTTTCTTCCCAAGCCACATCCATCAGGGATGTGCAGTCCTCACATTCCAGCTGCCAAGACTGACTCCCAGAGATAGCAATCTTCTGCAGAGGAGGAATATTGCTATATATTTATTTACCAGTAACTGGCAGTTCTTTGTGTTGTCCAAAGGCACATCATTACATTATTTTTCCAGCCTCCTTTTCCCTCTACCTCAGCAGATCCCTGAAGATCTGGGATACAGGTACAGCACCTGAAGCACCTGCAGCAAACGGCACACGTGTGAGGACAAGGTGTAAACTGCTCTAGATCCTGCCGAGGCTGAGCTCTGTTTTCCCACTCTAAGCAGCCCTTTGAAGCCCACCAGCCCCTGCTCTCTTCCCAGGCACAACGCAGCCAGCCTCTGTTTTTCCAGCCAAACAACTCCCGAGTGGTTCCTTGGTGATCCCAGGTGACTGGCAGCAGGGCCGGCCCGGGAATAATTTGTCCCTGCTATTGTGATTTCTCCCTCCTGTGCTATCCGTGGGAGCTGCTGCTGGCTCCTAGCAGTCTGGAGGACGGAGAGCAGCGGCGCCAGGCCCTTCCCACAGCAGCCACAAAACCTGGAGACCGGCTGCGTTCTCCCGAGATCCCTCGGACAAGGTATTGTTCCCAGCGAGTCACCACGCCACGGATCAAATAAAGCAGTTTATTTGGCATAGACTGAACCGCAACAGAAATTCCCGTGGAACAAAGCCTGGTTACACAAACTGAACGAGTGCAGTTATGAGTCTCAGTTACACCTAACGACTAAACAAGGTAAAAAAAGCACATTTCAGAGTCTCCCAGTCTTGTCCTTTCCATCCGTGGCTCCCTGATGCATTGTACCTTTCTTCTTTCAAGAGATGTCAGCACAATTCCAGCTGGATTTTTCACTTGCAAGGGATTTGGTTAGGAAATCCAAAGAGATTAATGCACAGACTGCTCTTCCCGTGCTGTTGGTACTTCCAAGAGCTCTGGGAGCCTGTTTTAAGGCTTTCAAGTCGGGTACATGACCTCGTGCATCCAGTAATTAAAACTCTGGTAACTGTTGAGCGAGGAAGGAAGGGCCGAGCAAGCTTTGGCTTCATCACCCCCGACCCCCCCCACAACGTTAGGCCTTCTCAAGCCTGGTTTAAATGCCACAAAAACAAAGATACAGACTAAATTAAACAGTCAAACACAAATTATACTGATGGGAGTCACCGAGGCTGGCAGGGCTGACTACAGAACACACAAATCTGCTCTGTGGTACGGAACAAAAGTGAGGTTTTACACTAGGAAACAGCATCTTGCAGATCATGCCAAAAAATGCCACTGTCTATGAAACCAGCAGAAAGCATTTCACAACATGCCATTAGAAATGCTTCAACAGCTAAAAAAGGTTTGATGAAACGAGGACTTTCCTAAGTTTATTCTTTATGATCCAGCAAAACACCAGTCATTCGTGTCAAAGGAAAATACTTTCAACTCGTTATTTCTGCATGACAGTGTCATGACCTAAGAGTTATTTACTCCAGTTATTCTCCATAAATATTCAGAATTTATTTACAGGTTTCTCTAGTCTTTTAGAGATCTCCTTTAAGTGTTTTCAAAGATGAAGCTGAAATTACCTTCTGTAGTGAATGAGGTAAATTAAGAAGTGTTTGCTCTACAATATCTACACCTGGTGCTTCACTTCACCTTAATTTTTGTGTTAAAGTCCCTGTAGATCACGAGTGGCACCATTTGAGGTTAATCACCAGTCACTGTTACCTGTGGAGAAGTAATTTCAATACTAGAGAACTCCTTTAAAAGACAAAAATCACACGTCCTGCTTTTAATACTGCTGATCCAATTCCAGCTGACCACCCTTTAAAGCACATTTTTCATGCTCTGTGGGGTGATTTTTAAATTTTATCTGTACGCTCACTACTTATTCAGCTTTGACACGGTGTCAGAACTGAAAAGCTCGACTTGATTTGGATGCCAAGTCGGCAAGAATTAGTTTGGAATGACAGTGGCTAAAATGCTAAATGTGTGCAGGGCTGTTTTATTTTCCCCTCTGGACCTTCCCAACTTGCAGCTGTCCTGAGTAACGAGACGTCCCCGAGCCATCACGTGGGCCCAGCCAATTCCCTCCGTGTTAAATGATGGATCCCGGAGCCCGATGCCAAGGCAGCCCCCAACCCCTCCCAGCTGTCACACACCTTTGCTGCTCTGCTCAAATGACCCGGGAATTCCAGCCTCTCCTTCCTAGGCAGCAGATCTCAGGAGCTGAACAGGCATTTAATTAAAAACCCCTTCGAGCCCAACGTTTCTGAGCTGCTACTGCACCTGCCCAAGGACTGTTCACATCAAAGCCAGCAGGGTAATGTGAGGTAGTAAAACCAGATGCTCTCCTGGAGTCAGTCTATAGTTAATGGTACCTCAAGAATTTTAATTAATGAGGAAGACAAAAGGAACCGATGCGACTCTTCAATGGAGAAAGGGAAAAAATGCAGGTGACCAAAAAGTGATCAAAGCTTGGCTATAGAATACTGGTTCTTATCATGTTTATTTATACTCACAGCTGGGGCAGCAGCCGTTCCCAAAGCACAGCAGCTGCAATGCTGCTCAGGCTCAGCTGTGGCTCCAGGCTCCCCTCTGGAACAGCATAAATAAACCACACGTCCTGGGCAGTTGGATACATGATACTTTCATTCATTAAGGATGATGATGATGACCTGCTACAATTCCCACTTCATGTCACAAGGCTTATCCCTAATTTATGAAAATAAAGCATATATGGTTTGTACATTTTTATATATATATGTATAAATATATATATAAAAAATACACACTGCCAGTCAACTTCACACACATGCACACACGCACACACACACGGATATTGTACACAGCCCCCAGGAGCAACGAGTCTGATATCAATACTCTACTTTGTTTACACACACCCTACGTCTAGGAAGTAAGAAAATCCCTTTTATGGCAATTCTGCAGGCAGAAAAATCAGTACAAAATACTTTGTTGTACAAAACTGCATTTTTTTTTACAAGATCACCCAACACGGTAACACACCCCTCAGTAATGCACTACATCCCTACAAGGAAAAAGAATAATCAAATCTTTATACACTTGTAAAAAAAAAAAGTAAGCTGCTCTGCAACCTTCCTTTGCTAAAAGTTAGACATTACCCCATCCTAGCAGCAGATTAATAAATAAGGATTAAATAGTCTATTATACAAAGCCATACCCAATGGCAGATTTAAAACCAAAAAGCTCTGCAGATACTTTCACTTCCTACACAAATCTTTGTTTTATTAAGAATAAGACTCAGTATAAAACAGGGCAACAGCCAGCACTAGATCTGTATCTACAGAATAAAAGGAAAATCCAAGGGAAGGGAAATATTTAACAGTTTATGGCACCTTTACTGCAGAACATGTTTCAAGGCTCTGTTTCCCTAGAACTAACGAGTAAAGGGCTCTTTATCTCAGCTTTTATTAAGCAAACTCGATATAACCAACCACACAGTGGCAAGAGACAGAACCAGCTGTTCCCAGCTGCAAAAATGGATTGATTCCCACCCTAAAAACCAACACAATTCCGGTGTCAAGACAAGACGCGGCGAGTCCCGGTTTCCTGGCGCTCCTGGGTGCCAGCGTGGCCGGTTCCCTGTGCTGTCTGCCGGGTGAGTGCTGCTCAGTAACTGTTCTCATGTCCAGCCAGGATGTAGAGGTTGCTGTGAGCTGTGGGGTTTTCCGTGGGCCTGCTCTCCAGCACCACCACCCTGCAACCAAACACAACCGGGATCCACAGTGAGGGGCAAAAACCAGCTCTTGGGCTAACTCCTGAGGAGGAAACTCAGGGGTTTCTACAGATTGGAGATAGAGGTTCCCCCCCAAATATCTTGAGTGTTTTATTCCTTAAACAGTTCCCTCATTTTCCAGCATCACTTCTGATAAAAACACTGAAGGACAAGATATAGTGGAAGGGTTGGAACTGGATGATCTTTAAGGTCCTTTCCAGTCCAATCCACTCTGTAATTCCATGATCCTAAATATGTTTATCCCTCCTACATGCTGTGATAAGCATCAGCCACTAACCTCAACAACTGTCCTCCCTCCTAAATATTTATCACTTGATGGGCTCACAGGGATCACTCAACCCCATCTCTGCCTTTGTCTGCTGGATCGTGTTCCTGTGGGGTGCTCTGGAAAATTATTCTCTCCCTGTCTTGGCACACTGACCAATGCTGGACCTTGACCATCAGCTGGTGTGGTTGGGCCTTTGACCTCCCCTCTCCCTCCCAAATGCTGAGCATTTCTCTGCATCAGTTCCTGTTGGTTTTAGGATTAAACTTATCTCTGCTTTTTGCTTTCCTCAGAGTTTTCAAATGAAGTCTCTGAAGAGCCTCTGTCCCTGATCCTCACCTCTGCACCCGAGCAGTTCTGGAGTGATCCAAGGTAAAAAGGTGATTCCACATCTCCTCGCTGGAACGGCAGGAAAAACTCCTGCTCCATTTGTACAGAGATGGAAAATACACACCAAAGGGTTTGGATGTTCCAAGGCCAGATGAGGGAGCAGAGGATCGGGGATTCGAGAGCAGGAGGTGTTCAAGGCTCTGAGCCTGGTCTAGGGGAAGGTGTCCCTGCCCAGGGGTGGAACAAGATGAGCTTTAAAGTCCCTTCCAACCCAAACCAGTCTGGGATTCTGTGGCTGGAAGTGATTGCTGGACTCTTCTCTGTCTATTCTTACATTTATCCCTCTGGCTGGCTGATCCACAAGTGCACGTGTCCAGCCTGGAGCCTGGGGCAGCTGCTGCTCAGGTTCCAAACCTGGGGGCAGCTGCACCTCTTCTCACCTGTGCAGCTGGAAGGGATCAGCTGGATGTTATGGATAATGTGTGGGTTTGGATCACTGGGATGAAAACCCGAGTGAGTTCTAGTTTGCTCTGCTACTTCCAGACCAGCCAAGATTGTTTTTAACTGACTGCTGCCGAGAGAATTCCCAGCTCACCAGGACAATCCAAAACCAGGAGCAGGCTTTTCCAGAAGTGCACTGGGCACCCTGCAAGCCAAGGGCATCTCTCCTCTCCTCTTCCCCTGACAGAGCTGTGCTGGGCTGGCAGCCAGGCCCAGCTGGGGACCAGAAAAGCTGGTTTAAATAAAACAAAAGGTTTCTGTTTCTGCTGTTTCAGGGAGATTACCTGTCTGCCAACAGCAGGCGGAAAACCCTGGTTTCATCAGATATCTCCTGGGTCACCTGCAGGAAAATGCAGATATTGAGATCCATTTCAGCAGCAAAACGAAATTTATTGGTCGAGCTGGAAGGAAAGAAACATTCAAATGCAATTTAATGCAAAGTACAGGACTGAAATGGATAAACTGATGTTAAGCATTGTGGAAGACGAACATCACAGAAGCCAAAGGATCCAGTGGTACATGAGGAACAGGAGGAATTAAACCTGGAGAGGCTGGAGGTCACTCACTTCATCTGACTTGAAGCTCTTGCCCTGCATCCCATGTTTCCAGAAGGCCAGCACGCTGTCCTGAAGGCACACTGCAAAGGAGGGACACAGTCACACCCCATTCCCTGGATCCTTGTTTGCCCAGTGCCTCTGGAGAACCCTCAGGAAGTGTGGGAACAAACACCGTGGGGTGCTGGAAATGACACGTCACCTCACTTATTACAGTTCCTTCAAAACAGATGATGGAAAAAGGGAGTTTTCCACTCAGGGACAGAGAGAGCACAGAGCTGCCAGCTCTGAGTGATTTAATTCTGTGATTCTGAGAGTTTATTACAGCAGAAATTCTTGTGTGACAGCTGCAGTTCAAGTTTTAGAAGCAAGGCTCCTGTCCTAGTCTGAAGAAAGCAGCTTGACAATTAAATTCAAATATTACCCTGACTATTAAAAAATCGAAATGCTATTACTTGAACTAAAATCTCAACTTTTAGAAGGCTAACACAGATCTATGGATTACTAAACCACTTTTTCCTGCTCAAATTTTGTTCTCATTGCTATGGAAATGACCAGAAACCAGTCAGGCTTTCAACAGTGAGTTCTTAAACCCCTGAGAGACACCAGAGAAGCAAATCACTCACCCACTGACTCGATGCAGAAATCAAAGCTCAGCTCAGAAGCCAATTTCTTGCTCGACTTCAATTTCCCTTGTAAATTCACTATTTTCACAAATTCTCAAGAGAAAGAGAAAAACCAGCATTAAAAACCCACTGCTGAAAAGGATTTAAGTGTCAAATACAAATTTAACCTTTCAGGCACAAAGAAATACCCAAACTTAACATCTACAGCATTTGCCTAAAATGAACCCAGGAGCATCTTTTTGTCAAAATAAATACAGGAAACTTTCTACCACTTGGTGTGGTTTCAGACTGACAGAGAGATGCACACATGAAGGGGGAAAGTCAGAGTGAAATCCCACTAATCCAGACTATCTTTTTGCAAATATTACAACACAAATTAATAACGTAGGGAGGAAAAAATAACTCGTGGTGGAGTTAAAATCAACAACTGTGGCAACCCAAGTTTTGCACGAGGTGCAGGGAGTTATCCAAGAGGGTTTTGTGTTACTCACTGTCCAGGCAGACCAGGACAGTGTCTCTCTCCAGCTGTGTCACGTGAATGGCATCCAGCTGCTGATTGCCTGGGGGAAAACAAACCAGATTATTTTATATTTTATATCACACCAAAAGACTCTGCACCGCCCCCCAAGATCTTTTCACTGTGCTCTTTGTTACTCTGATTTTTTAAAGGCTCTAAGATCCCAGAATGTTCTGGGAGAAGCACAAACCTCTCTGTTCAAAGCAGGTACTTCAAAGGAAAATACAACTTTTACTGGATAAAACCTATTTTATGCAATGGTTCAGCACAGCTTCCTCCATAGAGAGGCACCACAATAAACAAAAGGAATCATCAAGGGACTTTTAACTCCTAAAACTCCACTCTTTTCCCATAAATCCACATCTGGAAACATTATTGTGATGATAATAAACTAGTTTAATAGATCTTTTCCCTAGTTTTTACTAATGAAGTTGTTCCTACAGCTGCTATAAAGCAATATTTAAAGGCAGCAGAGAGAAACAGCTGCAAAATATCAACCGGGTTTTAAAAATAACCCAAATCTTTGCTTTTTAAGAGCCAGCTGAAGATAACAACCCTCCCACAAGGGCTGGAGGATGGACAAGAATCCATTTCTGGGAGTTCTTATGCAGGAAAGGAGGGGAAAGAGCAGGATCCCAGAAAAGAGCATGGGACCACAAAGGAGAACCCAACCAGCAGGGTATGACTGGTATTTAAGGAAATTTAGAAAATAAAAGGTGTTTTGTAAGGACAGTTTGTACTGATGTGGGCAAGGCCAGCAAAACAGAGAATCAGGGAATCACAGAATGGCTGGGATTGGNCATCCCTGCCCTCTGGCACTGGGAGCCATTCCCTGGGTCCTGTCCCTCCACCCCTCGTCCCCAGTCCCTCTCCATCTTTTCCAGGTTCTGACACCCTGGGATCAGCGTCCATCTGCTCCAGGCAGAGAAGCTGCCAAGCCCAAAGGGTTTCCAAACAGCTCCAAGGAAGGGACATCCAACATTCCCATTTCCCAAACCAGCTGGAAGAGGGACCGAGGGCCTCACCTGCCCCGATCTCTGTGAACCACGAGGACGCAGAGTTCAGGTTGATTGTCTCGAACTGCACCACCTGGTTTGGCTCCGTGCCCTTGGAGATGGCCACGCACACCATGGGATACTCCTGCTCCGGGATCACCAGCATCTCAAACACATTCAGGGGGCTGGGCAGGGGGAAATCAAAGTGCTGGAAAAACAAAACATCAGCAGGCCTCTGGGAATTTGCTTTTACCTTGAATGACTCTGCGACAACAAGCACAAAGTATAAATATAAAGAATAATATATGTAAATATACAGCATTTTCACTGCTGCTGAGAGTGCTTTTGAAGCTGGGCAGAGGTGGAGCGTGGTCTGTTATTGCCAGTGCTGGGTTTGATCCAGCACTTAAATGACTTTTATATTACTTAAATTACTTCAGTCACAAGATTTTCTGAGTCAAAATGTGTCCAGCCAGATTTTCAAGTGCTCGCAACCCACAAATGGCACCAGCCCGAGGTGTACTTTCCATCACAAACTCTGGAAAGGTTATTTCAACAACTGTGTAATTATTCAACTCAACTAAAAGTAAATGCTTACCTTTATTAACATGAATTTCTGCATTGGCTCATACCACTGGAGTAGAACAATTCCAGACTGCAATGCACCACACAGGTACTTGTGGCCTGTGTATGGATTTCGTACTATATACAATAAAAAACCCCAGAAAACAGTAATTTTAAAGCCCTGCAAGTTCAATGCATCCTTGAAAAAAACCCCAACCCTACAGCTGTTTTTATAAATGAGTTAAGAAATAGCATTATAAAATCATATCATGGCATGATTAGGCTTGGAAGGTTCCTTAAAGCCCATCTTGTTCCATCAGTTTCCCACTTGTTGCCTTGTGGCTTCCCATTCCGCCATCCACAGTGATTAACATTGTGCTACATTCCAGACAAACTCAATTACAGCTTTAATTAATAACCAGCTGCATTCCTGGAGTCCCAGTTCAGAGGCCACAGGCTGAGTGGGCAGAAAAGCTGCAGTGCCTCTCCCTGGGGTTGTGGGAGCCTGGAGGGAGAGGCTGGGATTGGAATAAAACAATTCCCAGGCAGGGAAGGTGGGAAGCTCCTGGGGAGCTCTGACAGCTCATGAAATAACATGAGACAGGGGCTGGGGGTGGTTTTTTGAGCTCAGTTGGACACAGGAGCAGCCTGGCTTCAGGAATTATTTGTAAATGTGGCTGCTGTGGGCACTTTGGATGAGCTAAACAGGATCTCCAAGTGTGCAGCTAATCCCTTTATATTCATTTTTAGGGTGGAAAGGTACAGTCTGCAGATGTGGCACGTGGGGACGTGGGTTAGAGCTGGGCTGGGCAGTGCTGGGGGAATGGCTGGATGATCTTAGAGGGCTTTTCCAGCCTTGATAATTCCATGATTCTGATTTCACACAGCACCAGGGCCAGTATTGGAAAGGACAAACGTTCTGTAGGCAGCCCAAGCTCAAGACAAATCCACAACTTCACAAGCTTTAACTCCTTCTGTGCACTTCAAAGTGCACTGATGGCTTTGCCCTCTCCAGGCTGCCACAATTTTTATTCCTACTGATCCTTTCTTGGTGGAAAATATTCAAGTTTTCCTTGAATATTTTCAAGTGTTTTTGACAAGTTGGGACTGGGTCACACCTTGAGCCAAGGTGACAAAGCAGAAAGGCTGTTTGTGGATGTGCCAGGGGTCTGGGAAGAATTTCATCCCAATATCCCATCTGACCGTGCCCTCTGGCAGTGGGAAGCCATTCCCCCTCGTCCTGGCACTCCACCCCTTGTAAATAATTTCTCTCCATCCTTCCTGTAGCTCCTTCAGGCACTGAAATGCCCCAGTCAGGTCACTCTGGAACATCTCCAGGCTGAACTACCCCAATTCCCTCAGCCTTTTTTTCTGAATAAAGAATTAACTCTGAGTTTATTAAAAAGAAATCAATTTCAGCCATGCCACGGCCAGGGACAAAGGCCAGGGGAATAAATGGCAAAGCTGAATTTGTCTGCTCACCTATACAGCATTTGTGGCATCCTTTTGTGTCAGGGATCTTGGTCGTTAAGGCGAATTTCCTGGAATAACAATCACCAAAAAACGCATCAACAACAGATGTGAAGGCCCTTCATGCACCAACTCAACAGCACCACCACTATTTATGGCTATTTTCACTTATTAATTATTGCCTATAAGTCAAAGATTTGTACCTTGGTAATATTTTGTCAGGAAATCTGTGGGTTTGAATGTGAGCAGCTAATCCTGTTTTTTTGGCTTGTTCAAACAAGGCTATTAAATTATGGGAGTAGAGCTGGAATGTTTTCCCTGTAAGAGAGAAAAGCACAGTTGACATCTCAGCCACTCCTCCAGCACGGAGCTGCGAGGTTCAGGAAAATGCAGGTATGGAAAAATTACCTTCTACAAACAGGTGCCAGGCAGGTCAAGTCCAGATATGAAGAAAAATAAAACAAGATAAAAATAATAATGAATATAGAGAAGATCAGAGCTCATTTCATTACAGTTAGTTTTATGCAAACGTTTTTTAAAGGCTGTAATTATTAAACAACATTAATTATATCAGGATATTTTCTGATCTGTAAATCAAGAGAAGGGTTATACAAATCCTGCACATTTAAAGGCACAATCCTACCACCAGCCCCCATGCCACAGTGCCTGATTCCTGTCTGGAATGTTCTATTCCAGGACAGCTCAGTGCCCAGGAATCAGAATAGCCAAGCAGCAAAACTGGGATCAGCAGTACTTGAAAGCCACCTCGTTCTCCTTCAAAGGGACACAGGTTTCGTTTTAGGACCACAGAATCCCTGAGTGGTCTGGGTGGGAAGGGACCTTAAATCCCATCCCATCCCATCCCATCCCATCCCATCCCATCCCATCCCATCCCATCCCATCCCATCCCATCCCATCCCATCCCATCCCATCCCATCCCATCCCACCCCTGCCATGGGCAGGGACACCTTCCACTGTCCCAGGCTGCTCCAAGCCCCAGTGTCCAGCCTGGCCTTGGGCACTGCCAGGGATCCAGGGGCAGCCACAGCTTCTCTGGGAATTCCATCCCAGCCCCTCCCCACCCTCCCAGCCAGGAATTCCTTCCCAATATCCCATCCATCCCTGCCCTCTGGCAGTGGGGAGCCATTCCCTGTGTCCTGTCCCTCCATGCCTTGTCCCCAGTCCCTCTCCAGCCCTCCTGGAGCCCCTTCAGGCCCTGCAAGGGGCTCTGAGCTCTCCCTGGAGCCTTCTCCTCTCCAGGCTCACCAAAATACATTGTGTTCAATCATGACTTTAAATGCTCCTGTTTATTTACAGCTGCAGTCGTTCCCCCTCTGTTCACACTCACCTGACAGGGACATTAGGGTGTTGTTGATAACGTACAGCCAGGAGCACTTCCGGGGAAACAACTGGAGAAAACAGAAGAATTCCATCAATAGAAACATAAAGGAATTTTTAGCTGTGGTATTCTCTGCCTTCTCCACCTCCACCACCATTCCTGCAGGGATCCACACTGGAGAAAATCCCATCTTCCTGTTTATTCCCTGTTTTGGACCCTTACTTAGCCCTGCACAGACAGACTATGGAATATTGGAGTAAGTGTCCCAGGCCAGGCTGGACAGGGCTTGGAGCAGCCTGGGACAGTGGAAGGTGTCCCTGTCCACAGCAGGGGTGGAACTGGATGGGATTTAAGTTCCCTTCCATCCCAAACCATTCCATGATTCTAGAACACTTTGTCCTTTTGTGCCACTCCCAGGTGCAAAGTAAGAAAATAGGTGTAGGAGAAAGCGTAGAGAGAAAAGCTCCAACTGGTTGGACACAAACCGTGAGTATCTCCCAGCAATTTTCTGTTTAATGGAATAGCTCTGGGTTTGTTCAGTGTTTCCACTGAAAAACTACAAATGGAATAAAAATATCCTCCTGGAATTGGGAGGTATCAACCTTGGACAGACAGGAAGCACTCTGGAAGACGCAACCAGAATTAAAAGCTGGAGAAACAGTTCAGAACGTGCATTTGGAGGGGAGAAATCATCAAATGGAGAAAAGGAAACGTGGGAACAAGGGGTGTGGTGGAAGCCTGTGGGGTTTGAGGTGGTCACACCTGACCTCTGCCAGCTGGGAATGCTCTCGTGGAAAAGGAAACTTTGGAGTGCACTGGATGTTCTCCCTACCCACCACTGGCACAGCCACCCTTTCAGTGGGATATAAAAAACCCGTGGAAAAGCCCAGAGAAGACAGTTAAATGAAATAATTTAGGAAAACATACAAGGAATGAGATTCCGAGAACATCCCGCCTCTACACCAGCAGATTTAAGACCACGATTGCATGAAATGGCTTTGGAAAGGGTTAGAGAGCCCAGCAAAAGCTTCTTGGGAATAACAAGAGCAGCTGGGTGGAATAACTGAGGGCTTTGGTAGCATCCAAGGAGCTGCAATGTGCCATCTAGTGGGGATGGAATGGAGGGAGAAGGGGCAGGGAATCCATCTCCAAGGAGAAGGAAGATTTGGCAGCAGTGTTACACAAGCAGCTAAAAACACAGGCAGGTCAGGGAACAAATAATTTTCAGGTTTTCATTACCGGCTTTGATGGGAATCATTTAAGCCCCAGAGCCTGGTATCCACCTTTTCCCTCCAGTGCCAAACTTCATTGCTCCATAATATCCCCAAATCTATTCTGAGTGTTCAACCCACCAGAACTCACCTGTTCCATGGTTGCTTCGTGAAGTTCATTCAAATTCAGAGTGTAGATCCCTTCTTCTGTGCCGAAGATGATGTACTGATCTAAAAAATCCAGGGAAAGGGATCATTCCCTTCCCACTCTGGCAGGTTTCAAATGCAAACCTAAAGTGACTTTATGAATGGATTTCTTCCCCCAGCCCATCACCAAACCTAACGTAACTTTACCTTTAGTATCTGGATGTATCCATGAAGTTGCACAATTAATCTTCAAAGGACAACCATCAAAGACTTTGGAAAAACAGGCTCCCATCTGAAAGACACCAAAACTGAAACCTGAAACGAATTTAGAGTGTAAAGAGTTGATTTCCTGGCCACTCACACACAGCTGAACACACACAGCCTTCCACACCTTTTAATTTGAATTTGTGGACATTCAAAAATGCAAAGAGGGCTCAAAATGATATCAACAACTTTAGGAACCTACTGGGTAAGAACAATACACCCTGGAGGGATTTAAAACTTGTGTGGATGTGGCACTTGGGGACATGGGGCAGTGGTGGCCTTGGCAGTGCTGGGGATGGTTGGACTCGGTGATCTTAGAGAGCTTTTCCAATCAAAATTATTCTATATTAAATTGATTATTGTTTATTGAATAGAACAAATATATGAATGTTGAGTGCTTATAAAATGGCACATAAAGGGAAAAAGGCAAAACCACCCTCTCATCACTACCACCTTTTCCCATTTCTCTTCCTAAGCAGGGGCTGCCCCTGGAGATCACAACTCACGGAGCCAGGGAAGCCTCCAACCCTTCACATCCAGACTGAACAGTGCCAGGAAGGTTTTAAAAAGTGGAAACAAACATTGTGGATTCAGCACTGGAAAAGTAACTGGCTGTGAGATGCAGAAAATCCCCCCAGATGAGCTGGTGCCTTATTCCAGCATAAACCTTCCACACCAGAGAGAGGAGGTTTCCGTAATTCCCACCGCACACGGGATTTCTTACCAGCACCTTCGGAGTCGGAGGCAAACCATTGATTGCTGGTTTCTGTGGGAAGAAGGAAAGATCATAAAACACCTCCTGTGCACTGATCAGCTCGAGGACACGACAGTGACATCAGCCCCAGAGTCCCAGCACCTACAGGGAAATCTCTCTTCTCCTTCTTCCGTGGCAGTTGAGGGATTTGTCCAGGTCCTTCCGTGTTCTCCTCGATGTGTTTCAGCATCCCGTTCCCATTGCCTGAAAAGGAGCCCAGACATGCTTTGCAGCTTGTTTGACACAGTGAAATAGCAAATCTCTTCTCCCCTGTGCTGAGCTGGAGGGGAGGAGTGAGCTCTGACATTCCACAGCCACATCTCAGGGAGCTGAACCCTTCCCAGCACAGCCATTCCTGCTGAGTTACACACTTCCCGTTATCCAAACAGTCCCTGGGACAAATCCCACTGAGATTAAAGCTGTGGCAAGGTCCTCCCCACACATTCATTGTTTTTCTCCCGTGGCAAGGTCCTCCCCACACATTCATTGTTTTTCTCCTGTTCCTGCAGGCACCACAGTAATGGGATTGACTGGCTGAGCGTCTTTGTTTCGGGAAGAAAATTCCCACCATGGGTCATGGCTCTAATGAGAACCACACATGGAAAAAGGAAAACTTCACCTCGTGATCAGCTTGTTTCAAATATTATCTACTGGGAATAGCTGGCTCTGGAAGCAATTCCTTTTCCAGGGTGCCAGGCAGCTTTAGGACAGGTAAGGCATTTACCCAGGTCGCTGTATCTGGCTGTGAGCAATCCAGGGCTGCTGATGCTGCTGGTCATCCCCATGGGGCAGGAATCTGCCTGGGGCCCACAAACTGGGATGCTCTGTCTCCTGTGGGCTGCTGGGGCTCTGCTCTGGGCGTCTGGGAAGTGTTTTATTGTCTGGCATCTGTCGTCATCCGGGAGGTTTTCCTCAGGGTAACTGTTCATCCTCGGCTGCAAGGAACCCAAGAGGGGAATGGTTACTGGGGAAATGGGAGGAACTGGGAATGGCACCTGGGAAGGAGAAACTTCAGACAAGTTGAATTCAAGGCAGACTGCTCCTACATAAAAATGTACCAGCCTTTGAAAAGCGTGTGGGATTTTGGGCACTGCAATATAAGAAGTTAAAAGCTCCTGAGGGAATGGCTGGAGCTGTGCCAGAGGAGGTTTAGGTTGGAGATCAGGGAAAGGTTCTTCCCCTAGAGGGTGCTGGGCACTGCCCAGGCTCCCCAGGGAATGGGCACGGCCCCGAGGCTGCCAGAGCTCCAGGAGCGTTTGGACAGCGCTGCCAGGGGTGCCCAGGGTGGGGTTGCTGGGGTGTCTGGGCAGGGAGGGATTGGGATGATCCCTGTGGGTCCCTTCCACCTGGATCCCAGGATGGTTCTATGAAAATAAGACATCTGACAGCAGAATGATTCCAGAGGTTCCCCTCTGATGGAACATCACAGGCAGGATGCAGAACAAGAGGCCACCCCAGGCTGGCTCAGTCCCTTGAATCCCACCTTTCTCACCTTGGGAGGCAGCGGGGGTGGCCCAGCTCGCTTCAGTGTCGATCTGCAATGAAAAGGGCAGCAGCTGTCTGAGTTAAACCAAACCCAGAGCTCCTTCAGGACTGCAAATAAGATGAACCAGAGGCACAGAAAAGGCAGAGCAGAGCTTTGCACACACAGGGTTAAACTAGAAGTCCAAGAGCAGGGGAGAAGCTTATTAATCTCGTTAGAAGCGTTGGTTTTTAATAAACTTCTGTTCTTTCATAAATGCCAATGTTATAGAGCAATCTGTGGGGAAGGATATTTGGAGTTTGTAAATCAATATACATTCAGGAACTGGATCTCAGGATGGAGGGACTGGGGAGAAGGGCTTGGAGGGACAGGACGAGGAGGAATGGTTTTAAGCTGGAAAAGGGGAGATTTAGGTTGGATATTGGGAAGAAATCCTTCCCTGTGAGGGTGGGGAGGCCCTGGCACAGGGTGCCCACAGAAGCTGTGGCTGCCCCTGGATCCCTGGAGTGTTCCAAGGCCAGGCTGGATGGGGCTTGGAGCACCCTAGGATAGTGGAAGGTGTCCCTGCCATGGCAGGGGGGTGGAACAAGATGATTTTTAACGTCCCTTCCAACCAAACCATTCTGGGATCCTGTGATTCCAGTTTTCAGCCTTGCTTCTGGATCAGACAAACATTCAGACACCCGAGCTGTGCAGCATCATCTGCACGTCCTGTCACGACCAGGCCTCGCTCGTGGCCGAGGGATTCATCAACATAAAATCTGCTTTTAAGTGTCAGGCACTTGCACAGGGCCTCTGAGGCAACTCAGGAAGGAGAGCAGGGGAGAAAGCAGAGCTCTGGGATTCCTCCCGAGGATCAGAGCAGGAGCCGAGCGCGCGTTAGGCCCGGGAGGGCAGCCAGCCCTCAGTGGCTGCTGAGTGGCAAAGCCTCCTGCAGCAGTTTGAGGGGACAGGGTTTGGAGCAGAGCAGCTGGGCGGGAAGGAGATCCACTCACTCTTCAACATCTTCGCTCCCATCGCCAAATTTTGTGAGCAGTCCCCTAAGGCAGAATGTTTATAAAATTAAGAGCTCAGCTCTGAGGTGGACACGTGCAACTCAACCCATCCCTGATGTCACCGAGTTTCACAACAAGCATCTCCCAGCCCTTTCCAAAACAAATCGTTCTCTGCACTAAGCCCTTTTCCGCTCTGTAAGGTCCTTTCCTTCCCCTTACCCCCTCAAAAATCACTGGATCTCTCTTCCACACCATCAGCTTTCATTTCCCTAGCTGGCATTTCAAATATTGTTGAAATGTCTAACAACAGTGCAATATAAAAAGAGAAAAAAAGAACAGAGGAAGTTACTGGGAGACAAATGGAGAAAAGCCTTTAAAGGGAAGTTTCCTTATTTATACATATACACAAAAGACCCAGACTGTTTCCCACTACAGTGGGAATTTTTGTTTCAAAGCTACTCCCTGGACAACAAAAAAAAGAAATTGTGACTAGAGGATCAAAGCAGCACTGAAAATATAACCTTGAAGAAAAAAAAACCTGATAAAATTCTGCAAAATGACAATTTTCAAGCTGTGTCTTTAAAGGGCAATGACCAGGAAAACCCAGCCAAATTTGGATTAATGTGAATTTTCCCTGCAACTCACTTCTGAGGGAAAGCAGCAGACAGTTGCCAACAGGAACTATTAAAAATTTTAAAAGAGAAAAAGTATTTCTTTTTGAAAGGTTCTTGTTGCTCAGAGCAGCCACGGCTGCCCCTGGATCCCAGGAAGTGTCCAAGGCCAGGTTGGAGGGGGCTTGGAGCACCCTGGGATGGTGGAAGGTGTCCCCACGGCAAGGGGTGGAATTGGATGGGCTTTAAGGTCCCTTCCAACCCAAATCTTTCTGGAATTCTATGAAAACCATCAAAAAAACCCCACCTCCATCATGCAGAACATTTATAAAAAATTAATTTAAAAAATGCTACAATAAGAAAACCAAGGAATCAGTTCCAACCCCAGGTACACATCCTGGTATTCCCCTTTCCAGTCAGAGAATTCCTAAATCAAAGAGATCCCTCAGCATCCAAGCCAAAGGCATGAAAAGCAAGGACCCCCCGGCACACATCCTCTCTGCACATCCCAGGGATTACTCAGAACTGCTGGGACAGAGGAGTTATGCATTTCCTGTTTATCTTTCCAACTGGAAGTGGTTTCCAAGTGAGCAGCACGGATTCACCATCCCCAACTGCTGTGCCTGCCCTCCTTCCAATGCTGAATCTGATTTATTTACTGATTTACAGCCCCGGGAACGTTTGCTGCAGCTTCAGCATAGCCTGGTGCAGACAAAGCCACAGCAACAGCATCAAATCTCTGAGTCCCTCTGCCAGGAGGAGCTTCCCTCCCTCCCTCCCTGCTCCTGGACCCCACAGATTCCAGCTGCCTGCAGAAAATCTCAGCAAGGCTCCAATCTGCAGCTCAGCAGGGTCACACGAACAAAGCCAGGGCACGGGGAGGGGAGGAAAACAGGCACTGCCTCTGCTGGGCAGGGGGAGGCAGAGCCCAGAGCCCCCCAAAGAGCAGGCTCAGAGCCCCCCAAACTCCTGCTACAACGAGACTGGGAGCAGGAGAACCAGGATGCTTAAAAAGGCTCAAATCCTGGCAATCTCCACCAGCTTTCCAGGGGGCTGTAATGTCAGCTGACAGCTTATGCAAGACTTTCATCTGCAGAAAAAAAAAAAGCCAAAGAAATTCACTGTCTGCTGCTCAGTTCCAAATAAAGATGGGAAACAGGCTCTTTGAGCTGAGCAATGATTTGAGCCCAGATACCATCCTTCCCCACATCTGAACCTCCACACTCCCGACTGCGAATCCAGGGATTGCCTTTAAAGGCACAATCCACTCCTCAGCAGCAAAAGGAAGGTGCACACCTCAAAAAATTCAGTCCTGACTTGGAGAGATTTGTGCCCTTGTACTTCAGGCCTGCTTTATCCCAGGGAAGCCAGCTGTAAACACATCTTTCCCTAAAACACCTCACCCCAGAACACCCCAGGGCCGAGTTCTAAATTACACCCACAGCAGGAGGAGTGGTGCCGTGTTACCGAGCTTGGTAAAACTCTACATTCACAACCGGTTTCTCCTTCCCCTTCTCGAGTTCAGGGCTGTGCACAGGCCTTGTCACAGGATGTCACAACCACAGCCACAGCTCGGAAGAGAAGTGTGAGGCCAGAGCAGGATCCTGAACTCGGCTCTGCTGCAGGAAATTCACTGTGGCTGTGTTATGTCACTGTCCTGGTCACGCATTTACACTTCACTTCCCACCTAGGAACTTAAAACGAGCTGCTGCTGGTGGTTAAAAGAGATTAAAAGTCACTCTCCAAGAGAACTGACCAAGCACCTGCAGAGGGAGGGCTGCACACTGGGTAATATCTCCTTGATTTATCAATATTAAAGGGGATCAGGCCTTAGGGTTTGATTTTTTTAACATAACTCATTTTTTTTTCGGTTTCAGTGTAAGTCACAGAAATAAAAGCTGGTTTTATCTGTACTTACTTGTTGCTCCCATCAACAAAAGGATTCCAATGTGAAGCAAAGTCACTGCCAGCTGCCATAACCTGAAGATGCAGAAATTATCATTTTATATCCCCCTGACAAACTCAAGTATCTTGAAGTACCTTACCCACCACCCACAAAGAGGCCTGAGGGATTCCCCAGCCCTGCAGAACAATCCCTAAGCAGGAAAATCAAATTCCAAAGTGAAATAATGTTTTACAATCTATAAAGCAATTATTGAGAACCCATTTTTTTCTTCTTAGACTTAAAAGCAGCACCTGGAAATGGTGTTAATATCCAGATCAAGCAGCAATAAGTAACGGGAAAACAAAAATTTATGGTGAAAAATCCAGTAAGGGTCACTTAGGGAACTTTAAAAACCTTTTTTCCAGCAAACTGCTAAGGGCTGAACTCCAGAACTGTGAAGATATTGTGATTTTAATAAATTAAAAAAACCCCAAACTTGTCCTTACCATTTCATCCCGAGCTTCTGTTTCTTTCCGTAGAGGGGGCTCAAACTGCAGTTTATCAACTACAAAATACAATAATTTCATAATTAATACACAAAATCTTGCACTGGGGCCCTTTCAGTGCTCACTACAGTGAAATGCAGGTAGGAACAGACCTAAATATTGTGTACACAACACTGAATTTGCCTCTCAAACGAGCAGCACCTCACTACCAGCCTCATTGAGTGCTTGAATTTGCAAATACCAAACCCACAAGAAAGGCCAAAAGCAAATACGAGGTCACAGAAACGTAACTATTTAACCACTTGTCACTTTGAAATGCATGTGAAAGAGGAGAAAGAGGCTCTTTAAAAGCAAATTTCCCAAAGTGTGATGCACGTGGTTCAGAGGAGCTGCCAGTGTTGGTGCTACCAAAGGCTTTTGCCCAAACCTGGAGATAAAACCATTCCTACCCTCAACATTTCAGCTCAGATCCATCTGAGTAGTTCATTAATACGAATGTTAATTTTCGTTTTGAATGATTATTATTGAAGATTCACGTGCTGCTTCTTCCCAGGAGTAATTTTTGGGAAACAACGACCCCGACGTCCTCCAGAGGCAAATCACCCCCCAAAAAGAGGGGAAAGCAGAGCAGGAACTCACAGTTTATCTCAGACGCCGTCCTCTCCGCCCGGATGTTCCTGTTGGTGGAGCGGATCGTGTGGCGGATCACGGAGTGAGGCTGCGGGGCAGGGGAGGGAGAGGTGAGGGGAGAGCGCCCGGCGACAACCGAACGCGCCAGGACAGCGAGCGGCCGCTGCGGTGACACTGCCTGGGCTGCGATCTCAGATTCCCAAACACACAGGGAAAGGAGCAGCCGCTGCAGTGACACTGCCTGGGCTGCGATTTCAGATTCCCAAACACTGCTTGGGCTCCAATCTTCAATTCCCAAACGTGCAAGGAAAGGAGCAGCCGCTGCAGTCCCACTGGCTGGGCTCCCATCTCACATTCCCCAACACACAAGGAAAGGAGCAGCGGCTGCGGTGACACTGCCTGGGCTCTCATCTCAGGTTCCCAAACACACAAGGAAAGGAGCAGCGGCTGCGGTGACACTGCCTGGGCTCTCATCTCAGGTTCCCAAACACACAAGGAAAGGAGCAGCGGCTGCGGTGACACTGCCTGGGCTCTCATCTCAGGTTCCCAAACACACAAGGAAAGGAGCAGCGGCTGCGGTGACACTGCCTGGGCTCCCATCTCACATTCCCAAAGCAAAGCAGGCCGTTTAAACTGCAGTTTTAACGAAAGGCGGAGAATAAAAGATGTTCTCACCTCAAAATCGTCATCGTCGACTTCCCCGTAGTGGGTGTGGTTCTCGGGGTTGTTGACTTTGTCCAACAGCTCAACTGCTAAAGACCTCGAGAGCCCAGGCTGCCCTACAAAGCCGTGCTGTAACCACGGGAAAGATCACAAAAAAAGGAGTTTAAATATGCAATTCATAGGTAACTTTCATTAATAAACATTCAGTAGAGTTACTGATTTTTTTTTCTGTTTTCTAGAGGTTTGGTTATTATTTTAATGACTCCTAGACTCATTAAAAAGCTGGACTTTCTAATAACATAAACGTGGAAACATCACACTCTGGGCCACTTGTAATTGAAACTCGAATCAAACAAATAATTACACTTGAACTTCATTTTTTACATCAGTAGTTCAGAGTCTGGGAAAGCAGAGATACATCAAGAGCTGCTGAAATTTTTGGGAGTCCAACTTCTACACAGCTCCAAGGCTGAGGAACCCACTTGCAGGAAGGCCAAGGTTGAGAACATGAAGCCGATTTTTATAATTATTCCTGCCAAAAATCGTTTAAAACTGTGTAAAAATACTGAACAAAATCCACTTGCCAACAGCTGATCAACATCTCTTTCCTTCAGACTTCACCAGCTGAGTTATAAGATTAAAGAAAATTGTTTCCCCTTTGGTTTCCTATTGATCTGTTCCTCACTTTGAAGCAAAAGATCCCTTCCTGAGGTCCCCAAATGGCCCAAATCACTTACAGAGAGGAGTCTGTCTGCTGTTGGTCTCTTCTTTGGATTTTTTGTAAGTGCTATTTTGACAAAATTATGGAATGTGGCTGACCTTAAAGAAAAAGGAAGGGTTTATGTTTCATTTTTCAAGGTATTATTGATTTTAAGACACTTGCTAAGCAGATTACAGAAGGGCGTGATAGAGCAGAATCTTGTGCAGGTATCTCACCTCAGGTTTGAATAATTCCATTTCCAAGTTAACAAAACAGGGGAAAAAAAACCCCCATTTGATTCATGGAACTTGCATGGAAAACATTTTGGTACAGAAAAGAAACCAAGAATGGCACCAGGAATTTATCACAGGGTAAAGAAACCAGGAAAGGATTAAACCATTACCTGTCCCACTGACAGGGGCAAATGCCCCAGGACAGGAATTAAGGGGAAACAATAAAGATTTTTCTTCTAGAACACACAAAGAGCACCAAAGAAGGGTCTTTTCTTCAATAATAATAAATATTTTTTCTCTTTATCTATAAAATCATAGAATCATAGGATGATTTGGGTTGGAAGGGAGCTTAAAGATCACCTGACTGCAACAAAATGTGGAACAAAGGAAGGAGTTCCACCTACCATTTTGCTTTTTCCTTTAGCTTTGGTGGTTGAAAATTACTTTTTGACATTAAAAACAGAGCCCTAAAGGGAAAGAAAGAGTAATGACATAATATGATAAAAAATAATTAATTTCATTCTAAAATCTAAATACTTTAACACTTTATGGTGAGAATCATACTGGTGAAACTGGATTAGAGTCTGCAGTGTGTTAAAGGAGAGAGACAAGGAACCTGATGATTTTATCTTTAAATAAAGTATTTTTAGCGCCATAATCCTGTTAAATATGAGGCTATGGCTTCTCTAGTGGTTTACTATCACCAGGAAATCTGTCCCTGTTCTTCACCAGATTCCTGATCCTGGAATCCCAGAGCGCTTTGGCTTGGAAGGGACCTTAAATCCCACCTTGTTCCAACTCCTGCCACGGGCAGGGCCACCTTCCACTAGGCCAGGTGCCACCAAAAACGCAACAATTTCAAGATTCTGCTCACAACTTCCATTCCAAACGCGAGATTTTAGCAGGCCGATGCCTC
The DNA here is from genome assembly GCA_013397755.1 of Cnemophilus loriae. Lineage (NCBI taxonomy): Eukaryota > Metazoa > Chordata > Aves > Passeriformes > Corvidae > Cnemophilus > Cnemophilus loriae. Next base: position 133,334 of record VZTF01007757.1, read on the forward strand.
AAAGACGGACAGAAAACACCTTCAGTGAAGGAATCTCGGGGTGAGTTTCTAGCTCGGAGCTGCAGAGAAGCTTCAAGCAGAACCCTGCTGGGATTCGGGAAGGTGCCGGAGGCAGAGGAGCCCCCGGGGGCACGAACCTCATGGGGTGCAGGTCGAACATGGGCGGCTGCAGCTCGGCCAGCTCGATGGCCGTGATGCCCACGGCCCAGATGTCACACAGCTGGTTGTACCCCCCGTTCTTCTCCACCGCCGCCACCTCGGGGGCCATCCTGCAAAACCAACATTTCTCAGGTCCGCCTACGCTGCCCGTGGATAATTCACCCTGTTAGGGGCACATCCACGCTTCAGGCCCCCATTTACCCTTCCAGGACCCCATTCACCCCTCAGGATCCCATTTACCCTTCCAGGACCCCATTTACCCCTCAGGACCCCATTCACCCGTCAGGATCCCATTCACTCCTCAGGGTCCCATTTACCCTTCCAGGGCCCTATTTACCCCATCAGGGCCACATTTACCCTTTCCAGGTCCTCATTTACCCCTCAGGACCCCATTTATCCCTCAGACTCCATTTACACTTTCAGGGGCACATTTACCCTTCAGGACCCCATTCACCCTTCCAGGACCCCATTTACCCCTCAGGACCCCATTTACCCTTCCAGGACCCCATTTACCCCTCAGGACCCCATTTACCCCTCCAGGACCCCATTTACCCTTTCAGGGGCACATTTACCCCTCAGGACCCCATTTACCCTTCCAGGACCCCATTTACCCTTTCAGGGGCACATTTACCCCTCAGGACCCCATTTACCCTTCCAGGACCCCATTTACCCTTTCAGGGGCACATTTACCCCTCAGGACCCCATTTACCCTTCCAGGACCCCATTTACCCTTTCAGGGGCACATTTACCCCTCAGGACCCCATTTACCCTTCCAGGACCCCATTTACCCTTTCAGGGGCACATTTACCCCTCAGGACCCCATTTACCCTTCCAGGACCCCATTTACCCTTTCAGGGGCACATTTACCCCTCAGGACCCCATTTACCCCTCAGGACACCATTTACCCCTCAGGACCCCATTTATCCCTCAGACTCCATTTACACTTTCAGGGGCACATTTACCCTTCAGGACCCCATTCACCCTTCCAGGACCCCATTTACCCCTCAGGACCCCATTTACCCTTCCAGGACCCCATTCACCCTTCCAGGACCCCATTTACCCCTCAGGACCCCATTCACCCTTCCAGGACCCCATTTACCCCTCAGGACCCCATTTACCCTTCCAGGACCCCATTTACCCCTCAGGACCCCATTTACCCTTCCAGGGCCCTATTTACCCCGTCAGGGCCACATTTACCCTTCCAGGACCCCATTTACCCTTTCCAGGACCACATATATTCCTATAGAATATATAGGAATATACCCTTCAAGGACCCGATTTATCCCTTGAACCCAATTTACTCTTCCAGGACCCCATTTACCATTTCATGACCCCATTTACCCCTCAGACACCACTTGCCCTTCCAGGACCCCATCTACACTTCCAGGACCCCATTTACACTTCCAGGATCCTATCTACCCCATCAGGGCCACATTTATCCTTTCTAGGACCCCATTTATTCCCTGAGGATCCTCTTTCTCTTCCAGGACCCCATTTACCATTTCATGGCCCCGTTTACCCCTCAGGACACTGTTTGCCATTTTGGGACCCCATTTACCCTTTTAGGGGCACATTTACTCTTCAGGACCCCATTTACCCTTCCAGGACCCCATTCACCCCTCAGGATCCCATTTACCCTTCCAGGGCCCTATTTACCCCGTCAGGGCCACATTTACCCTTCCAGGACCCCATTTACCCTTTCCAGGACCACATATATTCCTATAGAATATATAGGAATATACCCTTCAAGGACCCGATTTATCCCTTGAACCCAATTTACTCTTCCAGGACCCCATTTACCNATTTACCCTTCCAGGACCCCATTCACCCTTCCAGGACCCCGTTCACCCCTCAGGACCCCATTCACCCTTCCAGGACCCCATTTACCCCTCAGGACCCCATTCACCCCTCAGGACCCCATTCACCCTTCCAGGACCCGATAATCTCCCTGCCCTCTGCCCTCCTTCTCCAGCAGGGCAGCAACAATTAAAAGCCATTTTTGGATGAAGCTGTTTGGCCAAAAACACCACCCCAGGCAGCTCCTGTGCATCCCAGTGATGCCAGAACCCGGCTAAATTTGCATATTAATCCAGCTCAGGATTTACAGGGATTATTTGCATATTAAACGCTGCCTCGTGCAGACATTAATCAGTAGGGGTGATTAAAAGATAGTTTAAAAATCTGGTTTCTTTTCTGCAGAGAAATCACAGAGATGATGTTTTAGTCACTGGAAATGTAAGGCTGAGACACTAAATAACCATTGGTACCCCCCAAAAAAGGGAGAATATTCTGCATAAATAAATTCGGGGGTAACAACAACCCTGCCTCAAATATCAAGTAGCTTTTGTTACAGCAACACAATCAGTGCTTCCCAGATTTTTACCCTCTGGGCATTTTACTTGGAAGAAAGGGAATTTATGCAATTTCTATAGACATATGTGAATTTTTGGCATAAATACAGGCTCAGCTTTGCAGCACAGCAATCAAAGTGGTTTCTTACCAGTAAGGGGTGCCAATAAAGGATTTCCTCTTTGCAATAGTGGCTGTTATTTTTGCTGCTACCCCAAAGTCAGCTGGAAAATAAAACCAAATCAAATCGTCAGAGCCTTAGAAATCACAGTTTAAGACCCCAGTCTTGCTGTGTTATGAAAGAACAATCATGTGACTCAGCCAAATTAAAAATTCATTAAGGGAAACAAAGATTAATAATAGGATCATTAACGTCTTCACTGACACGACTTCAAATCAAAGAGTTTTCTTTCTGCATAAAGTTCCTCTCTTAGATCATTTCTCCATCTCACAATATACCTACCAGAATTTGTGGATATTCAATTTAAGAGGAAAAACAGCCTTGGAAAAGGCACTTTTTGTGTGTTATTTATGGAGGAAAGCGATGGGGCACCTGTTCTCTGCCCTGGAGCCTCTGTCTGGGGGCCAATCATCCTTTGTCCTCAGAACTCCCGAACATCAGGTGGTCTTGTGACATCAAAAATCATTTAAATCCATTTCATTTTGCCTGATTGGTGGTATGAAAGCTGGAGGATAACTCGGGAAAATCCAACCAGGCAACAGGGAGGTACCACTGCGCATCCCAAGTTTAACGCAGGGAGTGCAATCTCCTCTCAGTGCCGAGGTTTTACTCCTGGTTTTTCCCTTCTTTAAAAAGCTGTCCTTGCCCAGCACAGCATTCCTGGTTCCCCCAGGGCTGTGGAGGTTGAAATAATGCACGACTGCCCTGATTCCAGTGGGATCATGAGCATCCCACGGCAGCTTTTTCCTGCAGACCTCAGAGTTTTCCTCTCCTCCACTTTTACGGAATTGCCCAACACCACACGCAGAGCCAGGATCAGACCCCACTTTTCCACAGGCTGCCAGGCTCTGGAGATGCTCTCCCACACAGGGGATCCTCAGAGATTCTGAGGGACAACTGCTGTTCTTGCCAGGGATAAACACACTGAAAATCCAGGTAATCCCAGCCTGGCAAATTCCAGGAAAATCTGGGAGGCTTCAAGGCTCGGTGGTTGAATCATGAAATTATCTCTAATTTCTTGATAGAACGCAAAGCTTCTCATCTCCTGTGTAGCCAAGCCATGGATTCACACTTTGTCATCACCTTCTGTCATCATCTATTGCTCTCAATAATCATGGAATCATTTAGGTTGGAAAAGATCTTTAAATGATGGAGTCCAGGCATTCCCCAGCACTGCCCCATGTCCCCGAGTGCCACACGGCTCTTAAATCCACATTACAAAATCCAGGCAACTCACCTAATTTAACATCTCCATGGTCTGTTAGTAGAATGTTTGCACCCTAAAACAAAATAATAAAAATCTTTATCAGGAATATTTTTCCTGCACCAGGAACTGCAAGATGAACTTCTCAAGGTTCCAAGTTACCTTTATATCTCTGTGCATTTTGCCCTTCATGTGTAAATAAGCAAGACCCTGGAAATGAAAGACACGATGGGTTATTCTGCCATTTGTTAACATCCTACAAAGCCAGTCCCATTTAATAAATTTAATTTTCTCAATATATTTTATTTGGAAGTGGAAACACTTGGGATTTGCAGATAAGGGATGCTCCATCTTGTATTTCTTTGCTATCAGCAGTCACAAAATGAAAGAGAATTTTGTTATCTGGTTGCAGTATTTTACCCCCCCCACATCATTAAATTTACCACCACAGAGCAGGCAGGCAGTTCAAAATGTAAGCAAATATCTGCACTGTATCACACTGGAATTTCTTGCTCATTTTTATTTACAGTGTGGAAAGTAACAGATTACCCCTGGTTAATTGGTTTCTGCTTGATTGCCAGTAGAAGAGATGGAACTGAACTAATTTTCTGTATCTACTTTATTTACATGGAATAAACAGTTTCTTGTGCACCTGCACAAGTACAGTACCTGTAGAGTTTCTCTGCACACATAAGCAATTTGTAACTCTGACAGAGGTCCCGTAACTGGAAATAAAGATTCAAAAGTTAAATTTCCAACGTACAGCACATAAATAACATCGTGGAGCAGCCAAAAAGTGGTTTGTCCGTGCCAAAGTTAAAGGCTGGTTTTACATTGTACACTGAGCTGAAAAGAGGGGTTTGTTTGCCTGTTTTACAAAAAGGCTTTCTGTAAAAAAAACAACCCCAAACAGCACCATAACAGAACACAATACCCACAGTGAGAAGAAAACCTGTTTTCACAGAATCTAATTATTATTTTACAAGTGATTTTGTAGTACTCTGTACTGGGAGGAAACTGAAAGTAAAAATTACTTCTGCTAATATTTAAATATTAGAAATGGGAATGTTTCACATCAGGGACTACCTAAGGGGCTTGGAATTGTTTTAAGGGATTTGTACTAAGTAGTTGAAAAATGAAGCAGAGAGAGCTCTGGCATCCAAAAACTCAGTGTTATCATTCAAAGGCAGAGCAAGGCCCAGCTGTTTTTCCAACAATTCCAATAAATTATTCCACAGCATCAACAACTCCAGATGAAACTTCAGGAAGGAAAATAATACAAGAATGAGGTGGTATTTCACAGGAGCAGGAATAACATTTCCCCTCTAAAGATTAAATTTTGAGATTTCCCAGCAAAAACTGCTTCCTCACCCCATGCGCAGTGTCCACATCCAACTGTTCTGCCATAAAATGTCAAATATTAGCCCAAAATGCTGAAAAGTGCTCTCAAAAATCTATCAACTGGAGCTAAAACCCACTGTTTATGTCCTCAAAAAAACCCCACATCCAGTGCCAACCATTCCCTGTAGGTTTATTATTTTTTTTATTATTTTTCTTCTTTGCAGAAAGCTTCCCAAAGTTAAAAAATGTGAAAAGAAGTGCCCAGGTACCGTGGTAAATGTCCTGGAGGGATCCCCCACCGCAGTATTCCATGCATATCCACAGCTTCTCACGGCTACCAAAACAAAATTAAAACACAGGCATCAGAGGCTGATTGATCTGGATGCAGAACAGAGTTAACCATCATTATTTAAATTATTTTCTATTGGTCTTGATCACTCTCTGTTAAAAATACACGTTCTGATACCTGACCAGCAGTTACACTGTGATTAATACAAATTCTGGTGTTATTAATATGAATTCTGATGTTATCAATATAAATTCTCACCAGTCAAAATGCAAATTGAATGCCAAAGTCCCTGAGAAATATTTAAATGTTATCAAACCTTAAAGGTGGTGCTTTAACTCTGCAATAAAACACCTGAGGTTTATCTGCTATCAGCAAAATTACATTAAATAACACACTAAACTCAGTTTTACAATCTCAAATCGAAATTACCTCATTATACCTAAAAAACTCTTCATGTCCTCCAAAATGGGGAATTAGAATTTCAGCCATTTAATTCCAGCTGAGCCCATTTGGGCTGTAGGGATTATTGAAATTCAGCCCTCCAAGAAACCTAAAGATGAAGCCTCGTAGAAAAAAGACCAAGCAGGCAAAGTGCTGATTTATATTCCCACAGAGCCAACTGATAAATGGCAGAGTCCCACAGAAATGGAGAATATTCCCTGATTTCCTGTATAATATTTAATGGGAAGGTGCAGCCAGCTGACACCACCTTGCTCCTGCCTCTGTTACACCAGAACTGTGAAAAATGTTATTAACCAGCAGTTCGAATTTTTAACTCCCTGGCCATACTTTGACAGCCCAGAGAACTATAATTAAATAAAATATCCAAAGGCAATTCTGCTCTAGAGAAATAATGAGCTGGTTTTATATCAGAACTGATAAATGTGTGAGTAGGACTGGATGTGTTGCAAGTGTCTCCAAGGGAAAAGTTTCTTTCTGTTCCGAGTGATAAAAATATTCCAGCCTTTTGGCCAGCAGAGAAAACAAAATATTAGTCACTTTTGTTTTTTAAAGCCAACTGAGTTGGCTTAAAAAAAACCCCCCAAAAAAAACCAAGGGCAATTCAACCTCTGGAAGAAGATTTAAAGAGGATACAAGGACTAAACCAGACTGGGATTGTTTCAGGAAGGAATTCCTGTTTCAGCAGGAATGTTGATATAAAAAGTGGGATTTACCTGAGATAACTCCCAAAATAGGCGACTATGTTGCAATGTTTGCATTCTTTAACCATATATATTTCTTGCTGTATCAGTGAGAAGTCGTCTCCTGAAAAACAGGGAGCAGCCGGGGTTACATCAGGCAGGGCTGAAGGTTCAGACAGGTCTGGAGGGATGCACAAAATTTGGGAAAACACGCCAAGGGCCTGGATCCCGGCGAAAGCCTTCCGAGCACGCCGGCCCGTCACCCTCAGCTGAATTCCTCACTCCGTGCTTTTGCGAGGCACAAATATTTATTGAATACCAACAGAGCAGGGCTGGCCTGAGCCGTGAGTTCAGAGGGCTCCGGGAGAGCAACACGGGGATCTGGGGAGGGACCGGAGCAGCCCCGGGGGGATCCGGGGAGGGACGGGAGAGCAGCACGGGGATCCAGAGAGGGACGGGAGCAGCCCCGGGGGGATCCGGGGAGGGACGGGAGCAGCCCCGGGGGGATCCGGGGAGGGACGGGAGAGCAGCACGGGGATCTGGGGAGGGACGGGAGA
>VZTF01007757.1:140660-169293 GCA_013397755.1 Cnemophilus loriae
CCGGGGGGATCCGGGGAGGGACGGGAGCAGCCCCGGGGGGATCCGGGGAGGGACGGGAGCAGCCCCGGGGGGATCCATCGGAGAGCCCCACTGGAGCCGGCCCAGCTGCTCCCAGCACAAGGATCCCAACAGGAGCCAGGGCTGCTGGAAGCTAATTCCGGAGCCCACGTTCCACACGCTGGTTATTAGGAATATCTCATTCCCAAGGGATCCGGATGGAGCACGCCCACTCGGCTGACTCAGAGCTGGAGGGTGGTTTTGGGTGACGACGCTTGTGCACGTTGGCACATCCTAAATATCTCGGGGGGCAAAAAAAATGGGATCTACTGAAAAATCCATTATGAGAAGGGCAAAAACCTGGCACATTTCTGCCACTCTAATGTAAAACGGTAAATTTTTATAAATTAAAACAGCAGTAACTTCAGAGATGCAATTTATATTTGTATTTATAGAGATAATAAATCCCCTTGAGAGAATTTCCAAGCAGAGGATGTTCTCCCCAGAATCCTGAACTCAAACCCTGAAGCTCTGCTTTCATATTTTATATATTAGTGACTTTTTTCATCATTTGGCATGGAAAGACAAAGAGGAATTGCTTTAAGCTGAAGAAAGGGACATTTAGATGGGATACGAGGAAGAAATTCTCAGCTGTGAGGGTGGGGAGGGGCTGGCAGAGGTTGCCCAGAGAAGCTGTGGCTGCCCCTGGATCCCTGGAAGTGTCCCAGGCCAGGTTGGACGGGGCTTGGAGCAGCCTGGGACAGTGGAAGGTGTCCCTGCCCATGGCAGGGGGTGGAATGAGATGAGCTTTAAGGTCCCTTCCCATCCAAATTATTCTCGGATGTTTACTTTTGTTTAAAGTTTCCCCAGTAAAATTCCCTCCTATATTAAAGTCAGGGATGTCCAACCCAGAAAACACAAAGTGCTTTATCCTGCTCCCTTTAATTTAGATAATTTTGACAAGTCCAAGAGGACTCAAGCACTGATGTAAATTGAATTCTTCATGTGTTTATTTAAGTAACAACACAGCTAATATTTTTTAATAACCTCTTTTAAAATAGATGTTTATATTTGCTGTGCTTTGAGGCAGCTTCCCTGAGAACAGTGGCGCTGGCAAAAGCGGCACCAGGATGTTATAAAAGAAATTATCACAACCTTTATGTGTCAGTGACTGCCAGGCTTTTATTTAAGAAAATAACTACGAAATACAAAGGTAAAAGGGAACCCACTCGCAAGAATCCACCCCTGACTGATTTAAGTAAATCCTCAAGGGCTTCTTGATGTTGAATTATACGGAGAAACACTTCACTGGGGCAGGAAAACAGCAGTAGAGAAGTTTCAAATGTCAAGAGGCTTTTTATAAACATCAGTAGTATTTTTTTAACTAATGAAAAAGAGAAAAGGCAACACAACTTCCACAGATTTAGCACAGATTCCACACTGGGCTTGGTTTAGGGGTTACCTTGCAGCTACAGCTTTGCTCGGATTCCTGCTTCTAAATGATCTCTGTGAGTGAAGGGTTTCTGAGATTGGAGAATCATGGAATGGTTTGGGGGGGAAGGGACCTTAAATCCCATCCCATTTCCCCCCTGCCATGGGCAGGGACACCTTCCACTATCCCAGGGTGCTCCAAGCCCCAGTGTCCAACCTGGCCTTGGACACTGCCAGGGATCCAGGGGCAGCCACAGCTTCTGTGGGCACCCTGTGCCAGGGCCTCCCCACCCTCCCAGCCAGGAATTCCTTCCCAATATCCAACTTAAATCTACCCTCTCCCAGCTTAAAGCCATTCCCCCTTGTCCTGTCCCTCCAGGTCCTTGTTCAAAGTCCCTCTCACTCATTTTTATAAGATCCTTTAATTCGAGCTTAAATCGCATGGATTCATTCCTCCCATTTCTGTGATAAACTTCCTAAGGGAAATTGTTCAATTCTCACGGACAACAACTGGAGCGTTTTCAAACTACTCAAGTATTTTCAAGAAAGTCAAATCTAAACAAGGTTGAAAGCAAAATCCTCCCACCCCGCACTGAAAAAAATCCATTTTTCTCCACTACCCACTGCCCATGAGCTCAGAAGATCCAACGCCAAATCCCAATGGCCTCTTCAAACTAAAGAATCCTTGAAACTTCAGCTGCAGCCTTTCAGCACAGCTGAATCCTGATCCATGTGAAAATCACGGTCGAGAGGCATCCCCAAAACAGCAAAACCTTGCAGGCAGCAGCTGGACCTGCACGTGGATCGCGCTTCCGAGCGCGGGGCACTAGCCAAGGCAGTTCTAGGAACCATGACTAAAGGGGGAAAATTGAAGGGAATGCAGAGATTTGGGCTAGAAAAGGACTGACAGGGAAAAGATAACAACCTTCACGCACATAAACGATAGCAGGGAAGTGGGGAGAAGGGATAATGTGTCTCCAGTTTAATAAAAGGACAATTAGCAACGGGCTTACATTGACTTAACCCACATTCCCTGGACAGATGAAAAGGTTTTCCTACTGGAGTAATATCAGAGCACTGAATGTGAAGGGATGGGAATCCGTGAAATTTCCAACAAATGAAAAAAAAATATGAAGAAAACACTCAACAAAAACCCACCAGGAATGACTTGGAATGATCCTGCCTGTAGCAGAGGGAGACAGCAAAGACGATCTCGTGATTTCCAATTAATAAATGAAGAATTCACGCAAGAAATGGGGGTTACCTATAGAAAAATTGGGGAATAAAGGATTTGGAAGAGAAAGAAGAAAGAAGACAGGGAGCTGACAGAGAAGTAGCAAACAGATGGAAAGAAGAGAAGTTATCCATGAGAAAAGTTTGGCTAAAAGATGTAGGAAATTATTCTGAGAGATGAGACACAGAGATAGGAGAGAAGATGTATAGTTGCTCAAAGAGGACAAGAATGAATACAAAACAAATGAATTCAGAGTTTCCAGGCAGCTGGAGTATTAATCTTGGCAAGACACACTGGAATAGGGCAAAAATTAAATATCCTTGGATAGCAGGATAAAAACCAGACAGAATTTGTAGAAAATACTTCACTGAGAGGGAGATAGCAAGATAAAAAGAATTAGACCAAAGGTGACAAAATATCCATACCAAGAGATCTGTTTTAGCCATCAGGGGTTCGATGGCGCATAACAGGGAACTGGGAAAATTGGGTTTTGCCTGCTCACATGTTGGCAGTTTTGGGATGTGTGGCACGCCTGGGAACATCCATCAGGGGAATGCTGCAAGGCCCACGAGCAGGGACTGAGTCACTGCAGCCTCCTCTGCTGCGGGGTTTCACCTCTGCAGAGCGGGACACGCAGGCCACGCCACGGCCCCACAGTGGAATATTCTCCTCGGACGGCGGCCGCTCCGCGTGGCACAGCTTGTGCCCAGCTGGCACGGGGGGGACTGCGGGAACCCACAGCCCTGCCACGGGGGAGTGGGATCTGAGCCCATCCCAGAAGCTGAGCAAGGTAAGGGCTGGTAAATTAATGATAAATCCGTATTTAAATAGGAGATCATGGGGAAAGCTGGTGGCACATCAACAGCTGTGAATTATTCTGCTTGCACAGCTCGCCTGTGTGAGAGGCTGGGAGAGCTGGGAAGGTTCACCTGGAGAGGAGAAGGCTCCAGGGAGAGCTCAGAGCCCCTTGCAGGGCCTGAAGGGGCTCCAGGAGAGCTGGAGAGGGACTGGGGACAAGGCATGGAGGGACAGGACACAGGGAATGGCTTCCCCCTGCCAGAGGGCAGGGATGGATGGGATATTGGGAAGGAATTCCTGGCTGGGAGGGTGGGGAGGCCCTGGCACAGGGTGCCCAGAGAAGCTGTGGCTGCCTCATTCCTGGAAGTATCCAAGGCCAGGTTGGACAGGGCTTGGAGTACCCTGGACTAGTGGAAGGTGTGGAATGAGATGGGATTTAAGGTCCCTTCCCACCCAAACCACTCCATGATTCTGTAATTCTACGCAGAGCTGGCATGTACAGAAATCCTGCCAAGTTCTCCTAGATGAGAGCACGTGTACCCTGGATCCCGCAGCACAGGAAGGCTCTGACGGCTCTAGTGCCAATCACACAGCACTGCTGGATCTTTGGGCATTCCTGATCCTGATGGTTTTTAGTCAAGTTTATTCCTGCACACATTTTCATGTGCTTCACTGCTCTGAGTGGTCCCATCCTGCAAGAAGACCCTGGGTCACTTGTCACAACTCTCCCTGGGAGGAGCTGTGAATCCTTTTATCGTCCAAAACGCGACTTCTTAGGGGAGAAATTCCTCGTTTCTGTTTTAAATTGGTTTACTCTGCATCACTTCAGAGATGCATCACGGGGTGGTGCTGTGTGGGAGCAGAGGGAGGGACAGGTGGCCGGCAGGAGAGGAGTGACAGCACTCAGACACATCCCAGTGTCACCAGAGGGTGCGACAGAGGCACATTTGAAGAGGCCAGACCTCCAGGGTGCAGCCACCCTTCCAGCACTCCTGTCCACTCCCTCACAGGCCCCTCCACGCTGATGGACATGGAGATGTGAGTCCCAAACCTCTTCAGGCAGCTTGACCTGGGATTTTTAACACTGTAATGACGATTTGGGATTTTTAACACTATAATTAACATTTGTCATTTAGAAGTGAGATGCCATTTAACAACAGGATTGGAGGGACACTTGTGTAAGGGACACTGAAGGATGAAGAGCAGGGTCACACCACTGCAGCCTCTGCTGGGATCATTCCTCAAACATTTCTTATTTCAACAACCTGAGTTCCCAAACAACGACAGGAGTCCCTATGGGAATGGCAACTATTTGCCCCAGCCCACGAACTCCACAGCCAAGCAGCATCCACAGCTCCTCTCCAGCTCTCCTGGAGCCCCTTTAGGCCCTGGAAGGGGCTCTGAGCTCTCCCTGGAGCCTTCCCTTCTCCAGGTGAACACTCCCAGCTCTCCCAGCCTCTCACACAGGTGAGGTCTGTGCTGACTTCCCAACAACTCCGTGCTCAACAGATCCCAATCACTCACTCCAAACCACTCTCCTGAACCTCAGGAAGGTTCATGCTGTGCTGATGAAAGGGATGGCTTTCCCAAAATGCAGGATCTTTCATCCTGTTTTATCCATATCTTACACCTAAGTTTTTTATATGCTTTTTTTATCCAGACTGCTTTTCACAGGACTCATGGAAACCTGAGGTCTGACAGAAAGAATTTAAATTCCCCAAACTTGAAACTCAGAAACTTGATTCCAAGCAGGAAACAGCTATTTGGAAACAATGATGTTTCCACCAGCAGATTTTCCTGCTGGGCATGGAGCTGCCAACTGCTAACCACTGATGGTCCTCATTATCTCTCTGCTGATACAAAATATTCCCGATGGAGATGTGCTGCCACCAGCTCCACAGCAAAGAGCACACCCGAGTTTGGAGTGAGGGGTCCAACACCAGAACAATTTCCCCATGGATTTTCTCATCTGCCCTGCCTGGGTCCTATTTATGAGCAGCCATCTCAACATATAAATGATATTGCCCAGAGAAGCTGTGGCTGCCCCTGGATCCCTGGAGTGTCCAAGGCCAGGTTGGACGGGGCTTGGAGCAGCCTGGGATAGTGGGAGGTGTCCCTGCCCATAGCAGAGGGTGGAAAAAGGTGACTTTTGAGATCTCTTCCAACCCAAACCATTCAGGGATTCTGGGATTCCTCTCTCTCAGCAGTTTCTTTTCCTCTCTCCTTGCCTTACCTACTCACTGCTGTACAGCTCAGTCTTCCTCCCTCTTCACTATTGCTATTTTTCTCCTAATTCACCCCAAGTGTCACACTCTGCATTACTTTCCAAATAAAATGTGTCACCTTCCAGCTTCTTCCCTACTTGTAGCACTTCCTTCCCCCACCACAACCCCTTCTGCCGACCTTCCCCATCCCAAGAACTCTGGTTTAAGTGAAAACTTGCACTACCTGGATCCTGCTCTACATCCACACATTTAAGAAGAGCAGTGGATTATAAATTCATTATGAGGATGCAAAGCAAAATCTGACCCCACTTCAACAAGTTAAATGTCATTAAAATGCCGGGCACTCTGGATCCGAAGTCCACGCTGCCTCTGCTTTGCTCTGTGTTGCTCCAAAGTGGGGTTGAGCAGCTTCGAGGCTGTGGCAGCACCACGTGGGACATGGAATGGCACCCACAGGCCATGACCAGGCTTTAATGGCTCTGGAACATCTGGAACCTCAGGCATTTGGCCCCAGACACAATCCCAAACCCAACCAGGCTGCACCACAGCACGAGGCAGGGAAGGTGTGTGTGGTAATGAGAAGTTATTTTCATATTTCTTCAACCCCAGGTGCTGCCAACAACAGTTCAAGCCCAGCAGGCTTAGTTTGAATCAGCCTCAGGCTTAGTTTAAATCAGCCTCAGGCTGGTTCTTCTCCATAGTTCATGTCATCTTTGGGGAATTTATTGTATGGAAAATGAGGCTGCCTTGCTCAGTCCCCACAGGCCCTGGGCTGACAGTGCAGCTCTGCTGTGCTGCTCTCCTGGTCCAGAGGGGCCAGGCCCCCTTCTGACCCTGGCTCAGCCCCGTGGCCATGCTCCTGTGTGGAAAATCACCTTCCTGAGCTGAACCGTGGGATTCAACACACCCCTCACGAAGCAGGCCTGGCTCGGAACGCACCGAGCGCACCACCACGCACCTCTGGATGACTCTGCCTCCTACACCCCCGTGTCCAGTTTAACATCCAGCTTGAAATAGGTACCTGGCTATTTCTGGGATCTCAAATGGAAAATGCAAACATTGGACCAAAAAAAACCCCACAGCAGTGAGATTCTTCAAAAACCTTGCAGAAGGTTGGGAGCACAACAGATCACGCCATCCCTCCGAGGGCATTATTTATCATGACAGCAGTATTTAAAACACACATTAGCATATTTAAAAATATTTTTTATGATATTCTCCCAGGGAGAAAGTTCCGTGGCTGAAAACTCCACTGGCAATTTGTTCCCTCTTTGTATTGAGCCCCTCTCGATTCATCTGCTAAACCCATAGAAGGAAGAGGCTTTAGTGTTTCAGACAGTTTTGGCTGCTACGCTGCTGAGTACAGTTGGATTGGTTTCTGAAATAGAATTGGCTCCCAAATTATTTGAAGCATTTGTACTCAGGGAATGCTGGGAAATGTCATTAGCGTGCCATAATACTTTTGCCTAACGCTCTCCAAAGCGTATGCCAAAAAAAAAAAGAGAAAAACACTATTTTGACTCCAGCAGCACAGCTCAAGTGACTGTGGGAGCAGATCTAGAGAACTCCCCCAAATTCAAATAAATCAGTGACAGCAGCCTTCGAAGCTGAGTTTGTTTTCTTTGTCTGGAGAAGAGACAAAGGTAAGAGCTGATGAAATAAAACACAGATCCATGCTGGGATCTGTTTTAACCTGGAGTCTCTTTGCCTACTCGCTCACTACCTGCAGGAGATGAGGGAGGAACAGCAACAAACCAGGACTCACCCCTGCCATGCCAGCAATATCCTGAATCTCCTCAAATCCTGCCATTTTACTGAGAGCAGTTCCTTCAGCTTTCATTCAACACATTCCTCACCTCCTCTGGAGCACTCTCTGCTCCAGAGTCTTTTGTCTTCTGCTCCCAATTCCCCTGTCTGTGTATTAATCAAGTGTTGAGTTTGGAGCTCTTATTTTTCCATCTGCTAATTAATTCCCATCGATGAGACACCTCCTCCTCCTCCTCTCCAGAAGATGCTGTACATAACTCACAAGCCTATTTCTCCACTGACTAACTTAGGGAATTTATTATCAGTTTTATTCCAGCTGTGCCTGACTGCGTGAGAGGAGCTTGTGCTGGTGTTTGGAGGGGCTGCCCTTCCCAGGAAAGCACCACAAGTAATTCCCACAGCTCCTGACCTGGTCCAGGAATTGATAGTGCCCTGCAATTTACAGTCTTAAAAAAATATTCCAAGCCCTTAAAATTAGTCAGAACACTGAAGTGTGCAGCAGCCAATTATTTATTTCTTTAAAAATGTGGAGTATTTCAAACATGAGAACTGAAAAGGAATAAATAAGTAAATAAATGCTGTGAATCCTCCTTAAAAACAAAACACCCAACAAGATCCCTGCCAAGAGGCTGTGGGTGTGCATGCTATGGATGGAGATCAGTTTGGCAATGTTTAAAAGAAGATGGATTAAAAAAACAAAACAAAACAAACAAACAAAGAGAAATTGCTTCCCTGCGGTGATCAGACCAATATAATCAAACATAAGACATGGTCATCAGTGCTAATTAAAATGGAGTTCTCAGGCTCTGGGCCAGAGTCTTGCATTTATCAGTGTAGTGCTTAAGCAGCACCAAGGGGAGGCAGGATCCCACTCCTCCCTCAGTTCTATCGACAGAGGATTCGGCCTCTGCTTCACTTCAGCTTTCAAAACAGTTCTTCAAATTCAGAATAAAACCACATACACTTCATCTGGCTCAGCTGCAGTGACACAATGCTGGAGGAAGCTTCTCACCGAGGTAGCAGTGGGTTACTCTTGTCCTTCTTCTGTCACCAAAGCATCTCTCTGCCCCATCACAGCCCTGCTGGGGAGGGTGGCGTGCTCTCCACAGCCCCGCCGGCCCAAACTCTGGCCACAGCCTTTCACACAGGGTTTGAGGGATTCCCACTGTGTTCCCACTGCCTAATTAGCCTCGTCACTGTGATCCACCTAATAAACCCGGCCCTGCTCTGCCAAGGGCAGGTGAGCAGCCACAGTCACCCAAAGGCAGGGGTTTTCACTTCTCCCCTGAGTCTCCCCACGCTTTTTCTACCTTCGGCCTTCAAACCAATCTCTTTTTCTGCTCAGAACCAACCAGAAACAAAAATTAACCCTCCCCTCAGGCCCTTCAGGCCTGGATGGTCTTTAAGTTCTCTTCCAACTCAAATCATTCTGGGATTCTGTGACCCTTCCAGCACAAACCATTCTAGGATTCTCCGATTTCCACTCAGGACACAATTTCAGACTTCAACTCTCTGTGCAGGACTCAGATTAAGCTTTAGCTCAGCCAATCTCCTGGGCAGCAAGGGAGATCCCCGGGGTCTCCTGCTTTTAGGAGGAGTGGCAGAAACTCCAGGGGGAAGTGACAGTAGGAGCCATCCTCCTCCCTCAGCACGGGTTAAAGATGACACATTCAAAAGCACAGGGCTCTTGTTTTCCCAGTGCACCTCTGGTGGGAATTAGCATCCCTGCCTGATCCCTTCCCCCTTTCAACTCCCACAGCCCATCAGTTCCTCACCGGCTCAGAGCTCACAATTTACCATCTGTCCCTGATCTTCCCTTTGTACTAACAACACGTTGTAATTGCAACATCTCTTTATGCAGCAATTGATCAGGCAGATAAGAACAAACAAGGAAATAGTGAGCAGGACACAGCCAAAAGCAGTGGTACATCCTGCAGGGTTTCCTGTCATCTAACCACTGAAACTACAAAAAAAAAACAACTCCAAACACTTATTTTGTCTAGAACTTCACAGTGGGTGAAAATAAACACATGGGAAAAATGAAAATGCGATTCAAAAATACAGGAAAGAATGTAAAACTTACCAGGCTCTAACTTGATTATTTTTACAGCAGCCAGTTCTCCTGTATGAAGATTTCTAGCCTGAAATGAGAGAGTTAAGATAATATTTAATTGTAATTCAAAGGCACCTCACAGTCTTACAGATTGTGCAAAAATATGATGTCTGATACAAACACAATGCAAAGCTGAGACCAACGTGGGTGAGGATAATCTGGGTTTGGAATTAGCACAACATCAGATATAGCTGGAATTGTAAAGTGTTCCTGGCAGTTCTTTTCCAGACTTTAAAACATCTACCAGCAAACCACAGAATCACTGAGGCTGGAAAAGCCCCCCAGGGTCATCTGACTGTCACCACCTTGTCACCCAGCCCAGAGCACTGAGCTCACATCCAGTTATTCCTTGGACACCTCCAGGGATGGGGATTCCAACACCTGCCTGGGCAGCCCCTTCCGAGGCCTGAGCACCCTTTCCAGGAAGAAATTCCTCCTCACGTCCAACCCGAAGCTGGAAATGAGAGTTCACGCCTCTCGAACACCATTTTTATGGGAAGCTTCTGCCACCCAAGGATGCACCAGGGGCTCACCCATCTCTAGGTGCTAAACCTCAGCGTGCCCCGAAAGCGGAACCGAGAGGGGCAGGAGAGGCTCTGCAGAGGCACCAGGGCTGAGTCACAGCTCCCTGCAACAGCTTCACTCTGCAAACAAACTCCGTCCAGCAGACCTGGGTCCTCACAATCCTCAGAAGAAGAAGAAGCAGCTCCAATGAAGCCATTACAGAACTGCCCTCTCTGGATGTGCTCCAAACTTCACACTGAGAATTCAGTGCTAGAAGAAGATGTTACAAGAAGCTCAGCTATAGGAAACTTTCAGAGGGGATTTCATGAACACTTTCTAATAACTAAATCACTCAGGCACCATCACCAGAGCTAAACTATTATTCACGACACACAACCTGATTTAATTAGGTACTGTGGCATTCCCCTTTTGCCGAGCATCCAAGAACTACACTTTAATCCCAGTTGTTTCATTCTTACCCTAACAAATATGCAGAGTCTTCTGAACAGCTGAAATCTGGTGAAGAGATGGATTACAGAAAATGGAGGGAAAACTGGGTTAAGCTAAATCAATTTGGATTTAAGACAAGGATGTAAAGCAAATGTGACCATGTGAAGGGAGTAATTATAGAACAAACACTCTTCTCCTGTGCATGGACAAGAAGTCTTAAAAATAGGGAAATCAAGAACATGAAGGATTAACCCCTCAGTTTCATCAACACTTAGTCCAGCTTCAGAATAGGGAAAGGCTTTCCAGCCAGGAAAAAAACCAAACCAAACCAAACCAAACCAAACCAAACCAAACCAAACCAAACCAAACCAAACCAAACCAAACCAAACCCAAGGATTGGCCTTTCAAAGCCCTGCAGTGTTAACACATGAGACAGGTGTCAAAATGCAGACCAGGGACACAAATACGACTTAACTTGATCTCAAAGAGAAACCGAACAACTCTGCAAAGGACACAAACATCTGCAGACCAATCACTCAAGAGTCATCTGCAAACCACAAAGGAAACGTTTACCACTTCTGAAAGCACCTTCCCACCGAGGTGTTTTTACACCACAGCAAATTCCTTGGTGTCCTTCAACACCCAGAAGGAGCAGGTGGGATCCCAGCAGAATAAAGGATTGGGACTGCTGTGGTGCTGTTACACCAGTGATGGGAAACAGGCATGTTCCCAGCAGGGACACACACTCAGTGTGTCACTCAGTGAGGCCAGGGATGCTCCACTACCCACACTTTTATTCACGAGCAGCTCAGCTGTTCAGATAAAGTCGCCTGCACCGTTTCCACAGTATCAGCTTCACTTCTGGAGTACAAAGGATCGTATTCCTCACAAATATTCCCCTTCCATGCAAGCAGTAACTGCCACTGTCAAGCTGAAGCCTGAAGGAATGGATGGAGTCTGCCAAAGGTCTGCTTGGCCGGGATCTGAAGCTTCAGGCTGGGGATCGCTGCAATTCCTGGCTCTCGGCTCTCACACACGACACAATTCCACTAAATCGTGTCCTGCTGCTTTCCAATATCACCATTAAGCTCTTATATAATCTATAGCTTGGACATGGACTATTTCGGGTTTCAACCATCAAACTTTGCCTGCTGGAACAGGAAGGCCCCCACTGGGTTGATATTTATGATCTAAACGCATTGAGTTGTCTGAGCCACTGTGGTTTCTGGTCCCACAGCTTTAACCTTCCACCAGTCACATTCTTGAGTTGATGACACTGAGACCACACATGATCATTAACTCCTGTCGTGCCAGAACCAAAGGCAAAATCCCAAGTATTCCCTGACCCTCAAAGGCCTTGTGTGGATGCTCACAGATAAGGAGTGGTTTTCGATCTCCAGTCCAGACACTGGCGTTGTGAGCACGCAGCTAATCACCCAAAATGCTTCCCGAGGGATGTCACCCGCCCGCAAATGTCACCGGAGGCTTCTGTTCCCTCCCCTTGGCTTGCAGCTGCTTTCTCAGGTACACACGGCTCCACCCTCCCCTCTCCCACCTGCCAGCTGAACCCTCGATCAATAATGAATTACTGCTCTCATTAAAAACGCAAGAAGGCCAGGGCTAAGAACTGGTTCTCCGTGTACACACCTAGATATGAAAACTGTCAGATCAGGATTCCTCAGACCACTTTGGGATGTGTTAGTTAAGTAAATCCTCATTTCCCATGAGTGACTGCAGTTTGCACCATTCTAATTTTTTTTTAAAAAAAGAACTGTGCAGTTATCAAGGAAGTCACAGACAGGAAGGCACCACATCAACGTCACCGGCTTTGTGAATCAAACCTGAAATTTGACTAGAAATGAGATTTGATACAAATATAAGTCCCTAATGTGAAAAATCAGTTAACGATCTATCAGTCTGTGTTATTCATATACTTCTGCACTGCAGAGGGGGAACTACAGGCTAAGAAGTTACAGTTCTTCTGCTCATGTTATTTACATTTTCCAAGCCCAACAGCAAAATATCTGCCTCCTCCTCATCCCTTGAAACTTCCTCAGTATTTCAAGTCTCGATTTAAAATTAGCTGAAACCAGCCAGAGACCAGGGGAGCTGTTACTTCATGCCAAGTAATCCCAACCTGTTCAGCATCACATGAGCTATTATTGACAAAGAAAATCATCATTTATATGCATTTATCACATGAAGATGATATATAATGGACCTCGAAGATCTCTTTCGACTTCCAATATTTCACTTTTAAGGAAGATAAAATTTGTTAGATGTCTTGTTGTCTTTAATTCTTCTGGCTTTGATCCCTTCAATATATAAGGAAGTCTCCTAAGAATTCATTTGACACTAAAGGCTGAAAGACTCAGTGTTGGTGTCCACATCTCCATCAGCAACGTGGTCCAGTTCCACATGACAAAAGTAGATCCCAAATTCCCAGGACATTTGCTCCAAGACTTTTTCCAAGAGGAAGACAGAGCTTTTGCCCGTTATTAGTATCGATCCTAATTTTATTTAATGAGATTCACACCTGAAAATCATGTTGCCTAGAGAATGAAAACTCAAACTACAGGATTTTGGCAGAAGGATTGCAAAGCTCCAACGTGAGCCACACAAGAATGGGATCAGAACAAGGATATATTTGAATGAGCCAAATTTTAGTTTGCTCAATGTCATTTACAGAGTGTATTTACTGAGAAAGAAGAGTTTGGCAGCAGCCTTTTGGTCACCTCTTCAGCTGTCCCACAGCCTGCCACAGGATGAGTGACAGCATCCCACTGAGCACAGCTCTTCCAGAATATTTTAGCAGCTGAATACTAACACTGCAGAACATCACATGGAATCTGTGTTCAAAATAAAACAAAACACGAGTATTCATCTTTTTTTTTTTTTTTTTAATATCCCCCTGCATTGCTGTAGTGATCGAGCACATCCCACCCCACTAATGCGACAGCACTGCTAGTAGGACTATTTTGGGGAGTTGGGAGAGTTTTGTAGTATCACACACAAAAAAATCATTGGCTTTTCCCACTGAGACTTGACTTTCTGCCCAAACAGCTGCTGTGGGACAGCGGAACCCGAGGTGAGACCCGTGGCAATCCCTGCGTGCGACGCTTCCCACCGCACACCCCAACACCATACCTGACAAAACACACTCCGGGGAGGACATTTTCTGTAGCCAACGACCAGAAATAACACACAGAACTGGTTTCAGAACCAGTTATGCGCTCTGCACTCGTGTTTTATTTGTTTTCAAGAGTGCAAGCCAAACAGCTCCAGTCCGGGGGGTCCACAGTGCCAAGCCACGTGAGATGGTCAAAAATGAGGAATCTTGGACATTTGAATCTGCACTCAGTGTCCTTTTCCAGCCACTTTCTCCTAACCACCGAGGAAGAGAAAGGGAAGATTCACGCAGCAATATCCATCTCACAGGCTCCAAATTAGTATTTTCAATTTCCATGGTGAAATCCTCTCCTCTCCCCAACGTCCCTGTCTCATCTCCAGCCTTGGATCAACAGCCCCATTCAGCAGAGGAGCTGTTTGCTAGAGCGTGTCTTCGTTTAATCGAGTCACAACTGCAGCTCCTGTGGCAGCCCTCCCATCCCTCCCCAGCTTATTCACCCCTTGCCAAGCTTCACTCACCACTGACCACGACGTTCTGCTGTCTCAAGTGCTGCCTGCTTGTCCCCACTCACTGAATATCCCTTCAAAAGGTACCTGACCTCCTGCCCTGTGACTGAAACAGAAGCTCCTCTGCTTTCCAGCTTCTGACCTCTCACACTTTGTAACTCTTAACCTGCCCCATGTGGTTTGGAAATTCCCATTATGCTGCTTTTTTTTTCCCATATCTCACAGCATCCTCAAACAGACCCTTGAATTCACCTTCCTGCATCTCCGAATTCACATCTACCACTGTCAAGAGCTCTCACCCAGCTGAAGTGACCTCAGGAAACGTCTCTCATGTTATGGGCTGCCTATAAACCATGAAAACAGGGAATTCTTGGTGGATGGTGACCTGCTGGACTCTCACAGAATTTGAATTATGTCCTAATGAAGAAGTTTAAATAAATATTCATCGTGTTTATTATAACTAAGGATACAATTTTGCTGACTCTCGTGATTTACATAAATCTGACAGATTTAAAATTGCTTTGTAACTAGAGCTGGAAAGAACAAATATCAGCAACATACTCTTAATGACTGGAAAGGAGAAGTTTGCTCTTCTCAAACACCATCTCTATATCAGCTTTAACACCCCAAGTGTAGAGCTGAGGATCCCTAAAATGTCAGTTAAAGCCAGAAAGCTACTCAAAAAAACCCAGATTAACAGCAACAAGAGCTAATCTGCATTGTGTGAGCCTAAAGTTGTCACCCTTCCCAAGAGGACAGTGCAGCTTTCTGCAGTGCTGTACATCAGGACAGCATTTTGTAAAAGAAACCAAACTGAAAGCTCTAAGAAAAAACATCCTTGAAAATCTGCCCGCTAACCCAAGCAGAGAGGCCAGAGCCGAGCCAGATCTGCTCAGAGCAGATCCAAACCTTGGTGTCAGGATGGTGTCAAGGGGAAGAATCACCTGGCCAGGCCCCAGTGTGGCTGCACAGCTCCTCTGCCCTGGCTCCAGCCAAAAATAGCAGCTCCCACTACTGCTTTCCAGTTTTGGAGTGAGTAGAGAGAGTGTTGGTTCCTCTCCCAGGACCAGCACACCCCAAAAGCACCCTCAGAAGACTTCTGGGAATGGCCTTCGACCCACGGATTCTACCCCTTAGATGGTGCCTGTACCAAACCCACACGGCAGCGGTTCTTGGTTTGGGGCTTTAATTCCTCTTTTATATAAGACAAAATAAGCAAAACCAAGCCAAAACTCCCCACAGTCCCATCCCAAGAAAACCTAAAGAGAGTATGAGACTGAGTAAGTTCCTCCTGCTCGGTGCTGAGAGTGCCTTTGTAAGAGATGCTGAACATACTCTTTCACCTCTGAAGGTCCGTGGATGGATTAAAAATGTAAAAGGAACAAAGGAGGAAAGCTTAGAAAAACCCCCAAAGTAGGACAACTCTGGCAAATGGTAATGCCAGTCTTGGTGGACAGGCTGATTTGTGCCAGACAGAAACAACTGTCATAGAACCACAAAATCCCTGAATGGTTTGGGATGGAAGAGACCTTAAAGATTGTTCAGTGCCACCCCCTGCCATGGGCAGGGACACCTTCCACTATCCCAGGGTGCTCCAAGCCCCGTCCAGCCTGGCCTTGGACACTTCCAGGGATCCAGGGGCAGCCACAGCTTCTCTGGGAGAACAGTTCCAGTGCCCCACAGGCAACAATTCCTTCCCAACATCCCATCCCACCCCACCCTCTGGCAGTGGGAAGCCATTCCCTGCGTCCTGTCACTCCAGGCCCTTGTCCAAAGCCTCTCCATCTTTTTTTGCTGGCTCCTTCAGATCCTGAAAGGCCACAATTAAGTCACCCCAACGCTTCTCCAGGTTGAACAGCCCCAAATCTCTCAGCCTTTCCTCACGGAGTGGTGCTGTCCCTCCCGTGGGGACACCCCACTCCTCACTGGAGGTGTGCTCACACCCCTGTCTGGCTGATTTCTGCTGCTGGAAAAAGACACCTGAACACCATTCCTGATTTTCAGAGCTGTTTGTCTTTCAGCAAGCAGAAAGACCCAGAGGCAGTTGTCCCCCTTGCAATCTTCCAGCTGGATTTTTGGAGATGGAGAGCACTACCAGGCTCCTTTATCGTGGAAGGCACAGAGGCTTTCAGAAACTATTTCCCAAACAGAGACTTTACAGATTCAAGACACTAAAAGAGAATTGTCTCTTACAACCAGCAGTCACTGCTTTTTGGGGATAAACCCAAAATGAAGGTTTCCATGCTAATTTTACTAGTTTATTCTGTAGTTGCATCACTTTGGATGTCTGAGCTGAATATTGTACAAAGACAATAATTGATTTTGTGGGTGCTCTCCAGATGGATACTGCCAGTCCTCATCCCTCAGAACATGCAGCAGCACGAGGCAGGATGAAAAATTCCCAGCTGTCACTCCCTATTTCCACATTTACAGCACTTCCAGCTTCCTGTTGAAAGGACAGAACCCAGAATACGCCAAAGTCTCAGGACTTAAATTAATTCCACATTAAAATCTGGATCCCAGATCCACCACTGGCACTCCTGACCACAGCTATAATGCAAATAAGGCTTAAATGTATTTACTTCTACTTCAAACTGGTGAAATTTAGATAGTTTATCTCCAGCAGGGAAAATTGGGAGGAGGAGAACCTACCTTTCACTCAGAGACTTCTGACACTTTCTTACTCATGGCCAATTAACTCAAGCAATAAGGGATTAACAGCTCATTAATGACGTGAGGCCAACTCCCTTTATTCTCCAGAAAACCACACTGAGGATTTGTATCAGCAGAGGAGCTTTGCAGGTCTCAGTAGCCACTAAAACATTTAATTCTCACCCCTGGTGATAATTACTGAAGGACAAAGACCCGTGGCAATCAAGATAACAATAATAAAGCAAAGATCAATGCACATCTTAACATTTATTTAGGGAGGGAAAAAAACAACAAAAGAAGTCAGCCAAGTGCTTCCAAGCAGAGGTTGGTTATTCTCCTACGAAATTTTCTTGGCAGATCATCCTTTGCAGAATATTTGGCATCAGCCTTCTAAAACTGGAAAGCTAAAGCTAGAAACAGACCCTGACCACAGAAGCACTATTTAGCAACTAATGCAGCACAAAAGATACAAACAAATACCACATGAGAAAAAAAAATAAATTTAAAAAGGCCCCAATTTTGACTCAGCTGGAGCAAAAACCAAACCAGAAAAGAACCTTTTCAAGTTACAACCGTGTGCATTGCAGTGGTTTGAAAAGCTACTAGAAATAGCTCCCTTTCCTGGGGAATAATAAACATTTTTAAACATAAGATCATGAAAATCAAAGAATGCCCACAGAGCTGCTGATATACTTAAAAATGAACAGATGCCCAACAGCTTTACAGGCCAGGGTATAAAATAGGGAAAAGAAAAGAGAAAAAAAAAGAAACTATACCTTCAAATACATTAAACTACAAACCCAGATGGATTTTAAAAGGGTTTATTCACCAGAAGATAGGGAGAATAAATGTAAAACAATTTTATTGTATTCCTATGCTGAATTCATAGACCATGACAGAAAAAAAAAAAACCCTCATAGTATTATGGAGTATAAACCCAAGTAACATTAAAAGATTATACATTTCATCAGCTGCAGGGGAATTTATTTATTCCTTAGAGATGAAAGAACTAAGAGATGTGACAACCAAAATATTTGAAAGAAAATATCTATGTGTCTTCTTTTCACTGACAAAAAAAAAAAAAAATCTGGCTTTCCAGACAGGGAAAAAACAAGTTTCTGAAGGAAAAGGCAATGGCTTGCTTCTTTTATAATTAAAAACTGAAGAATTTAAGACCATCATTTACTTCCTTAGCAAAGAAAAAGGTATTTTTTACTGCTTTGTAACCGTGAGCTAACACACAGTGAGATGTGTGTCTTCAGAAAGGCAAAACTGAGGAGCCACCACTGGCATTTTAAAGGGAAAAAAAAAATGGAATTTTGAGATTGCAACTGTTATATCAAGCCCTCCAAACCAAAGGTAAAAATCCATATCAACTCCTTTTCCTTATCATAATTTATCTGATAGAATCTAGAGAGATTCAGGTGGAAAATGTAGATTTAAGTAGAAAAATCGACCTCCAACAAAGCTGTTCAGTAATCGCCTCCTTAAAATTTCAGTTCCTCGGAAATGAACTCACGATTACAAGATTAAAAGCAACAAGCCATAAATTTGCCTTGATGAAGGAAACAGGCCAGTGTTTTGCTCTTTATTGTTAAAGAAACCAGTGACCAGAACAGAATTAATAAAGAACTTGTGTAATTGAAGAAGTTAAAGGAAAACTAGCTAAAAATAGGAGCTGGGAGATTCTTTTTCTGTTCTACAATTAAGCTTTGATTTGCATCCGGACTATATCAACTGTCACCTTCTTGGGGTGGGAGATGGGTAAGATTTGATGCTTCTTTCTGATACTGGAACAGCTGTTTCTACTAAAATAAACCCCAGCATTTATTTACAGTCTTCATTTTATGCTGATAAAATAGTGATCAGCAATATTTCAAATTCAGAAGAAAATTCAGGATCACAACTTGGAATTCTCCTGGAATAAACAGAAATGACATTTCAGTAGGTTTTTTAGTGAGGAAAAATCAAAGTTCTAAATGTGCTGGTACATGAGAAAGGTTACAGACAAAATATGTTTTGCACTTCTGCTGATGAAGTAAAGAGGAAATATGCTGCCATTTCATTACAGATGATAACTGAAAATCGTGCAAGTTATCTCATCCTCTCACACTTTATTTTTAGCCAGAACAGAGGAAAAAAAACTGGCCTGATTTTTTTTTTAATTATTGTTTTCTTAATTTTAACCGATTAAGTCATGTAAAAGACATCACCTGAAAACAAGACTCTTTTTCAAGATGTCACATGAAAATCAGAATCTTTTCCTACTATTTCATCTACAGTGATCGAGCACCAGTTTCACTTCAGTCACTTGATTTCAAGCACTTGGCCAGTGACTTCCTCACTTTACTTTGAAAGATGAACCAAAACCATGCTGCTCAAGTAATGTGTGCTATTACATAATTAGAATATTCTGGTGAATTTGGCCTGATGATTTAAGCGGAATTTTAAAACAAGTATTTTTCAATTTTAACACACCTCAGAACATTTTCCATCTTGCCTCTTGTCTATATAGATTCTATTTTTTTATCCTGTTTCTATAGGGTTTTAAATTCACCTTTGCTTGATCCCCGGGCGTCCCTCAAGGCCCAGCCCTCCATCCCAGGCCGGACACCGCGCTCTCCCACCGCTCCCATCTCCGAGGAACGCAACCCTCTCCCTGCAGCAGCTGTGTGCATTTTCCATGGACCAGCCTTCCCGAGCCAGACACCGCTGAGGAATGCGCTCGAGAGAGCCAGAGGAAATCGTGGTAGAGGCTCTGCACAGCCTGGCTGCTTCCCTGTTCCCAAAACCATCCCTCGGCTCCGCTCGAGGAAGCGCAACAAAGCACCCGGGGAAAGTTACCTCCAAAATCATGGAATGGTTTGGGTTGGAAGGGACCTTAAACATCACCTCGTTCCACCCCCCTGCTGTGAGCACGGACACTTCCACCACACGGTTGCTCCAAGCTCCGTCCAACCTGGCCCTGAACGCTTCCAGGGATGGGGAATTTCACAGAATGCTTTCACGGAGCAAAGCCACAGCCTGGCCTCCTCCTCCTCCGTCCCTCCTGGAGCTGCCTGGAGCCAGCACAGTCAGTCCGTACTCAAAGCATCCCACTGCAGGATTTACACAAACCTCAACACCCACGGAATGAGAAAAAGGAAAAATCCATGTTCACGTGCCCTGGACAGGCGGTTGCTTGATGGATCACGAAACCAAAAATCAAGATCTCCTTATCCATCCTCAGAAATCCTTTTGTCCTGTTTAATACTGTGAGTCAAATTTATAAACAAGACTCTCAGGACAGGAACTGTTTGGCAAAGTTTAGAAGGCTGTGTGTTAATCCAGAAGTTATTCCTGCCTCTTCATATTTAACCAAGAGCATCAGAGCTCAACCAGTGCTTTAAATTCAATCACACACATGCCTGAGAAAACGAAATGGTTCTACCAGAAACTGCTCATCCTGGGGACTGTCTGGGATCTGGGCTGTGAATATTTACAAGGAACACGTCAAATACTCTCCCTCTACTCGCTGCAGACCAAATGCTTCAAAATTTCAGCTGCTGTTGTTTCCCAACCCCTCATAAATAAAACACAAATACCTGAAGCTGTTCCATCACTGAGAGCAATGAGCAGCCATCAGGCACTGCTCCCTGCCAAATTTTAATTCTTTCAGTTTTATCAAGAGAAAATACATCCATAAAGGTGGTATAGCCCCACCTTTATTCTTTTTACCTACCATGTTTACATCTCTGTGCCTGAACAAGAGACTTTACCATTTATCTTCCCTTGGGATTAATGACTAAATCCCCCAAATATCCTCTGGAGCGTGGTGTTTATAATTCAACTCTGATCTTGCGTGTCTGTACGTTAAACAGCAAGTTAAGGCAAACATAACTCAATTCTTTATTGCTTCAACAGCAATGATCAGCAAAGAATCACACACACAGAGCTGGGAACAGGACAAAAATACAGCTTTTTGGGGTGGATCATCACAAATACAGCTTTTTGGGGTGGATCACCCCTTCAAATGTAAGAAGAAGTTACGCCTTTAACGCTGCACAAGACAAAGCTACTCAAAAAAAAAACCCCTTAGGAATGATTTCTTTTCAATAAGACAACAGAGTCCCTCTGCAATAACCTCTTCACTCCGAAGGAAAACGGCACTTGCCTTTCTGGAACGTCTCAAAATTCACATTTCAAACACGCTACAAATCCAGCTTTTTCACACTGAGCTGAAAATACAGGTTCATTCAGCTTTCTTTTTTCAGACATTCTTTCTCCAGCCAAATCTTCCTCATCTCTATGAAAGCACGAACCTCCTAGACACTATATTCATGCAGAAGACACAAAAATACACTTGGGGGAGGAGTAGTTCCAACGTGCCAAGATATCGAATCTGGCATTAAAGATACCATTTTGAAGGATCAGTAAATGCAGCAGTTTTGGACACCAGGACTGGGGTGTTCTGAGGGTATCCGGGTCCACATTTGTATAATCTTTTCACTATCTTTAGGAGAACAGAAATCAGTAGAAACACACAGAGCAACACACACAGGAGAAGGGATTAGGGAAAAGTAGAGAAAGAGGACAATCCTGGAAGTGATTCTGTTGCTCACCCTCCCATGTGCTCTTGCACTCAAGAGCTTCAAAGACATGGCCAAGCTGCAGCCTCTCCACAAGGTGTTTTCCATCCATCATGGAAAAAGGTAAGCTTTGGCTGAGGAGGACTCTGCTGACAATATCCACTGAGCTGGATGAAATGAATCACTCTGACACTTGGGTGAAAGAATTTAGAACGCTGAAGAGCAGAACAGAAACCTCTCCGTGCCAAACTCACAAATTTTTGTCCATCTAGGAAGGAAGAGTTTATCCAGCCCCTATGTGTGATTTTTTATTGGAAATCCAGAATGGATTTGGGACCAGCAAAACTCTCCAAATCAAAGGCTGCTGTGTCCACCAACCTTGCTGAGTGCTCTTACTGCTAGGAATCCTTCAGAAACTGGGAAAGAACTCTTCTAGCTTCTTTGGAAAATTTAAAATCCAAAAAACCTAATGAAATGGCAAAGTGTGAGACAGTCACAGAATTCCAGAACAGTTTGGGTTGGAATGGAATTTAACAACCAACTCATCCCACCCCTGCCATGGGCAGGGACACCTTCCACTAGACCTGATTGCTCCAAGCCCCCTCCAACCTGGCCTTGGACACTTCCAGGGATCCAGGGGCAGCCACAGCTTCTCTGGGCACCCCGTGCCAGGGCCTCCCCACCCTCCCAGCCAAGAATTTAATCCTAAATCCCATCTAACCCTGCCCTCTGTCAGTGTGAAGCCATTCCCCTTTATCTTATCACTCCACGTCCCTGTGAAAAGCCTTGGCAATCTCAACCACAAGGCACCGAGATTGCCTTGAGCTGAAGAACAACTTCATGAATATGGAGATGTTCCCGTTCTGGAATCACCCTGGGCTGATGCTGCCTCTCCTCTTCACTCCCAGCAGGTGCCAAACACGCCTAAAGGTAGCAGGGAAGGTTGTTTTTCCAGCTGGAATGAGGACGGACAGTTGCTGGTGTCAGCGGAACGCGCCGCCAAACCCCGTCACAGCCTTGCTGACAGGAAGAGCTGCTCCCTCTGACAGGGATGATCTGTGAGCTTCTACCACGCACCTCTCTGACAGAACTGGGGCTCAGCCACTCACCCCAGAAGCCCTGGATGCTTTCCAGGTTATCCAAATGCTGGCGATGAAAATGACCGTTGCATCTTCTGGAGTCAGAGAGGAAGGAGATCCCGGCAGGCAAATATTCTGATCTTTGATCTGTTCTTCCCTCTCAGGTCTCTGCTGTTTGGGGGTGGGTGGTGTGTGAACGGCACTGTTTGCTTCCTCTGAATGGATATCTCATACTGAGAATAAATTATTTTTAATTTATTTTGAAGATTTTGGAGACTGCCTGCTCCTCAAAGTAAGAGACAGGGAGAAATAACCATAGGGGAAACACTACTCCCACCACGTAACTTATATTAACAGAAAACATAGAATTCCAGAATGGTTTGGGTTGGAAGGGACATTAAACATCATCCAGTTCCATCCCTGCCACGGGATCCACTACCCCAGGTTGCTCCAAGCCCTGTCCAGCCTGGCCTTGGACACTTCCAGGGATCCAGGGGCAGCCACAGCTTCTGTGGGCACCCTGTGCCAGGGCCTCCCCACCCTCACAGCCAAGAATTCCTTCCGTATAGCCAACCTAAATTTCCCTTCTTTTACTCTGAACCCATTACTCCTTGTCCTGTTGCTACAGTTCCTGATAAACAGAAACACGAGTGACAGGATATAATATTTAAAGCCAAACAGCTTGGAACATCCCACATCAAAACCCAAATCCTTAATAAATAAAACTATGATGAACATTACAAATGGAAATGCAAAGATTTCACCTTCCACTCCTGAATATCCTCACAGAGGGTTTTAACAAGCCACTGAGCATCTTAGTTCTCAAAACAGAAATCCTACAGACTGCATCCTAAAAGAAAAGTGTGCCATTTTCCAGAAGAGGAACTCCACAGCACTAAGAAAAAACTCAAGAGCACCGGTTTGATGTCATTCCAAACACCCTTCACATGGAAAAACGAGCACATGGAGTTCAGGCATGGCTACAGCAAACACTGCTGACCAGAAGGCTTTGATCTGCAGAGGGAGAGCGGCATCCCCCAAAGTGACAGATGTTTTATGGTCATTTCTGTGTGGAAGCAACACATATCCACCAGGGACAGAAGTGCTGAGTCAGGGATGGCCAAATCCAATCGGTCTGCAGCTGCCAAAACATATTTGTATAAAGTTGGGAATATGTGATTAATAACTGTTCTCTGGTATCAAAAAAAAAGCTTTAATACTCTGTTCTTAACCTGTTGACTTAAGCAGTAAAACACTTTAACTGATAAATTTTCATTATCTGAGAGATTAGAATGACACTGAGAATTATTTTCTAAACATCAAATACAGGTTCTCAACAGCCTTTGGCTGCACCAGGAATTATAATCCAGAGCTCTGAGAACAAGGCAGTGACCACACAAGCAGGGTTGAAGACTGATTCAGACTGGACAGACTCACACTATTATGGCAACCTTTAAAAAAAGGAGACACAAAGAAAGTAAAAGAAATCTTTTTGTTGTTTGTTTTAAATTGCATTTGAGCAGAGACTCTGTGTGTGCCACAATCCAATTTCATTGCTCACTGTTTTCCAGCAGCAATCAGTGGCAAAACACTGCAGGTTTCTTCTAAATTAATGCCTTTATTTGGTGCAGGAGATTTAAAAAATAATGATAATAATCTCAAGAGAAAAGAAACTGAGCAGGTGACTCCAGAAAGAA
Source organism: Cnemophilus loriae (assembly GCA_013397755.1). Lineage (NCBI taxonomy): Eukaryota > Metazoa > Chordata > Aves > Passeriformes > Corvidae > Cnemophilus > Cnemophilus loriae. Next base: position 164,812 of record VZTF01007757.1, read on the forward strand.
TGAAATTTTCATGATATTCCAAAAAAATGCGCCTCTTGTTTACAGGCAGTTTCTGCCATTAATTTGGTGCATTCCTCGTCCCTTGTGCTTAACTTTTAAAGAAAGCCACTGTGGCACTGCTCACAATCCTGCTTGGAAAAGCCCAAACAAGCCAGCTTTAGAATTGCTGCACAAGGTCATGTTTGATCATTGGGGAGGACAGACATCCCGCTATTCATCCCGCGGGAGCGGCCGGCCGCGGGTGCCGGGCCCGGCACATCCATGGGCTCCCGGCTCAGCTGCCAAACAACGGCATTCAACAAGGATGAATTTACATCGATTTACATCAACTGCCCTTTTGTTCCCCTCTGCAGAACCAAGGATCAGTCAAAACTCTGTTTGGGGCATTTGGGATGAAAAACACAAAAAGCCAAGCCCTGGGAATGGTTGGGGTTGGAAGGGACCTTAAAGCTCATCCCATTCCACCCCTCTGCCATGGGCAGGGACACCTTCCACTGTCCCAGGCTGCTCCAAGCCCTGTCCAACCTGGCCTTGGACACTTGAATATTCCCCCTAAATCTCTATTCAGAGCCATTAATAAATACTCCAATAAAAAATCCATACAGGAAATTTCATGACGGACGAGCAGCAGCAAATTATCCCCCGAATACAATTCTTGTTTTCCAAAGTCCCTTGAGGCCACCAAGATCCACAATTACACACAAGCAAATGACTGGATGCTCTGATGCAACCAAATTCCACAAGTTAAACAAAACAGGCCAGTCTTCTGCTATTCCAAGTACTTCCAGAAAATACCATGGACTGCAGGAACGCCTGCTTCTACAGCTGATGGCGTGACCTTGTTATCAAACCAGCCTTAAACAAATGAGGACTACAAAGCCCTACTGAAAAGCTGCAGGTTCACTCACAGGTCATGCTGGTGTGAAAACCCATCCTGGGGAACATCTAACCACACTGGGAATTTACCTGGGATGGGATCTGACCAGCCACTTCCTAGTGCTGGAGGTTAAATTCCATTTACAGTCTCCAGCAGCTTTTTAAAATTTTCTGCTGCAAGGCCCCAGTCAAATGTGTGTTTCTTCATTAACCACACACACACAACATCTATTTCAGCATGAAGCAGATGCAATTCAGAATTTCAGAATGCAAACAGGACAAATTTATGTCATTTTCAAACACGGCTTTGAGATTTTCATTTTTACGACCACGGTGAGAAGACCTTTCCAGGAAAGCCAGATCAGATTTGAGAGACAGTAGAGACAAAAAAAGACTATTTTTTTATCAGCATATTATTAAGTTTCAGTTCTCATCTTTGTTTTTACAGCCTCTTTCACAAGTAATTCAAGATATCTTGGTGCAATGCTGTGAGGGATAAATTATTCCAATGGATCAGAACTGGTTTGATATTAATATCCTCTACTAAAAAGAAAAAAAGCTTTCCCACCACGGACGAGACAACTAACAAGTTAGGATTGTAAAGGAAATTACTTCCAAGACTGCTAGACCCAAACTTGGATCTATTTACACAGCCTGTGAATAGACAAGAGTTTATTTACAGATGGTTTCTCCCCAGCCCTGAAATGCATTTCGGGGAAAAAAAAGATATTAAAACAACATCAACAATCCAGCACTTAGGAGCAATCCTACAATCAACCATTGTGTGCCGTGTGACAGACAAGAGAAATAAACCCCACAAACACTAAGAAAACACATCTCTGTTTTAACCTTTCATGGTAGTAATGAAAAACAAAGTGGGCAGGAGAATTTTGGAAAAGCCTTAAATATTCTTCTGTAACCTAATAGTGAAGAGAAATATTTGCTTAACCTCCGCCTTCACCATCCAAAAAAGAGCCAATTACTCTAAAAGCTACCAAATGCCCCAAGAAGAATTTGAAGCATTAACCACCATCACCAAAAAGCATCCGAGGAAGGGGCAGATGTCCCACAATCAGAGAGGCTGCCTGGCTTAGACATCCCAAAAACAACTGTGCTGGAGACGCTGGTGACTCATTATTAGAGAAGGAGCAGAGAAACCACTTGAAGAGGTGAGGGGAAAATTCCATTTTAATTTAACAGCACTCTCTAGCAAACCTTTCCCGAGCTCTGCAACACAAAAACACTTGGATATTCACTAAGAAATGCGTTTTATAAACACTTCCGACAGCCCTCAGTGAGCACAAGATGTGCCATCTGCACTGAGACTTACCAGGGACTAAGAAAAAGAAAAGTACCACGTTCATTCGTTATGTCCTTTCAAGAAAAAATGGTTTACCTCACTTTTTAAATTATCATAACATCAGTGACTTTAAAAAATAAGTTTGCAGTGCATATTTGTCATAAGAGGCAGTGCCATCTGATTCAGTATTCCCTTGATACAGTTCCTCCCTGTTGCAGGCCTTTACAAAAACAAAGAGCAAACCAATGACCTAGAAACAAATGCAGCCTCTCAAACTACTTTAAACTCATTAACTTTATACTCGTTTCAGACTCCTAACAACGTCTGAAACGGCTGCCAAAGACTTTGATTTCAATTTGCCAGGCTGCACAAGGAGAAAGTTTGGGTTTACTCCTTATCTGAAACCGTCTCAGGAGTAGAAGGCGCATTTTTCACAACCCAGAGAGTGGAGGGGGGGCAGAGGGTTGTGGTTTTTTTGTTTAAAGGGGATGGATGTGTTTACATGGCACGGAGCAGAGCCGTGCATCCAACCCAGCTCCGGAACCGGAAGCTGGATGACATGTCAGCACAGCTCTCCACTAATTACCAGGATAATGAGAAGCAGAATATTTCTTTTTCCACAAAGAGATGACACAAAAAACACTTCCCTGCAACACAACTAGTTATTTCTTGTCGTGCTGCCTGGGTATTTCTTGTCATGCTGCCCCGCACTGGGCAGGCACACACAAACAAAGCAGTTCAAGGTACGCCGAGTTCCAGATTTATGACAGCTGAAATGTTCTTTTAAAGGATTTGCTGCTAGAATCCCTAGGAAAGAAGTTGACTGATCTGTGCACAGCATTGCAGGAGACAAAAAAAAAATAAAAGAGGAAGGTTAATCTGCACCATGAAAACTTTAAAAAACAACTCCCTGAGGTCATAAGTAACCATTTCAAAGGGGTGGTGGGAACAGGATCCATCTATAAAACTTCAATTTGAACATTAGCAAAGAGCCCTCCCCCAGCAGGAGCAATTACTGCTGCCTTTCATGTGGCACAGTAACACACCTTCCCTTGCACGCTCGGCTGCGTCAGGTCTATTTTAAACACACTCAACAGCACTACAAAGGAAAGCATCGCACAGCCTCCCTCGGCGTGCAGCTGAACACGCACACTGCCAAGCACAGGCTGAAAACTTTAAGGCTTTCTTTATAATCCACCCAGCCCTAAAAGCTGCTGAGCATCCTTGAGGTATGAGGAACATCCCTGATGTTTGAGGAACATCCCTGATGTTTGAGGACAGGGCTTATATGAGAAGAACACACCACTGCCTGCACCTCCTGTCCCCCACGCCTGTGGTTCTGTTGATGTGAGCACCAACGTGGAATTACAGAATCCCAGAATGGTTTGGCTTGGAAGGGACCTAAAAGATCACCCAGTGCCAACTCCCTGCCATGGACAGGGTCACTTTTTGTATGAGCCATTCCAAGAGCATCTGCTTGATGTGCTGCACTAACTCAACCTCGTGCTGCAGCTCCGTTCTGGCTTCTGAAGAGCTTTAATCTGCTTCTGCCTTTCGCGGGCTATTATTAACCTCGGGGATAAAGTGGCACCCTTTTAATCAGGTGCTTTAACTGGATGCGTTCTGCAAACAGGTACAGCCAAAAAATATCCTCTACCTCCTCGAGCAGTAACGTGGGAAGCATCACCTGCAATATTCACCAATTCAAACCTCCAAGAAGGGCAGCGGTAAGAGAGAACCTTCTCTGGTGCTGCAAGCACAGACCACAGAATGGTTTGGGTTGGAAGGGACCTTAAAGATCATTCAGTCAAACCCTTTACCACGGGCAGGGACACGTTCCACTACCGCAGGGTGCTCCAAGCCTCATCCAACCTGGCCTTGGACACTTCCAGGGATGGGACGGCCACAGCTTCTCTGGGCACCCTGTGCCAGGGCCTCACCTCCCTCCCAGTCAATCCTTTTCCACACAAGTGGGAATCCTCCGGCTTTGCCAGAGGCGGCCGCCCCCGCCGCTCACCTTGTACACGTCGCCGTAGGTGCCGCTCCCCACCCGCTGGATCAGCTCGTAGTCCTGCTGCGGGTTCCGCCTCAGGATATCCCCGCTGGCCCGCGCCGCCGGCTCCATGTCCAGCGCCGCGTCCCCGCCGGCCCCGGGATGCTCCTACCGCGGCGGCCCCCGGCCCATGGCTCCTGCAGCGGCAGCGGCGGCTCAGGGGGACTCCGGGCGGCCCAGACAAAGGCAGGCGGCCGGCCGCGCCCTCCGCGGCTCCCGGGCCTCCCCGGGCCAACCAGGAAGCGCCGGGGCG
>VZTF01007757.1:177857-222229 GCA_013397755.1 Cnemophilus loriae
GGCCGCCCGGTGCCGAGGGGACACACGGGTGGCTGGGACGGCTCCGTGCTATCCCTGAGGGGCCTGGGGTCCGCCCGTCCCGCCCCGCCAGCGTGACGGGAATCGGGGGTGCGGAACGGGGCGCCCCTCGTTCCGGGGCCTCCTGAGGCGAGGTGTCCCCGGCTTGGGCTGGTCACCGCCCTCGGCCTGGCTGCAGCGGGACCCCCTGACTCACCTGGGGCCAGACAGCCCCGGCAGCTCCCTGGGGAGCCTTTGGGCTGCCCCGGCTCTCCTCCGGCTTGCTCTGACACCCCTTATCCTGGCCCTGCTGTCCCCTCAGCCCCTGATGGTGGCTGTCACCTCAGCCACCGCCCCACGTCGGCCGGGAGCAGGGATCCCGCTCACCCCACCTTCCTCAGGCAGAGCCACAGGCCACCCCTGGCTTGTCACCCCTCCAGAGGGTTTTCCCCGTTTCTGGAAGCTGTAGGATTCTGTTGTCGAGTCACCCTCCAGACAGGGCCTATTTTAAACCCATCCCCTCACAGCCCCCCTGATCCCGGGGGAGCTGGGGCAGCGCTGCCAGGGAGGGGAGCGGGGTGACGGGGAGGAGGAAGTTCTGTGGTGTCTTCCTGCAAGGCTTCGGTTCCCTCCAGAGGCGCCTGGATCCTCCAGCAGCTGCTGCTTCCCACTGGAGCCCAGGCTGGTCCCACAGGTGGGCTGCACCCAGCGAGGGGCTCCTCCACCTTCTGCCTGCCTGTGATGTATCGCTTCACCCGCTGCCACTGACACGCTGTTCCGTAGGAAATCAGATTTTATCCATCCATTTCCCGTTATTTGAGGAGGGTAATCTGCCGTTTCCTCCGGAGTCGTATTCCATGTGAGCTCGCTCACGGGTGCCGGCGGTATACCGGCTCCTCAGGCAGAGCGGATGAGCTGAGCTGTGATGTTTAGATACACAAATTACATTCTAATTTGTGTAGATGAGCGTAGGATTTCCCATGGCAATGATTAACAGTTCGGAGGCATGCTGGAGGAAGCATTGGGATAACGGAGTGTCTGATCGGTGATGGGCTTTTTGGGATAGAGGAGGGGGAGAAAATGGGCGAAGCTCATTTGATCGGTGCCGTGTTTAGCTGTGACTTAATGAAGGTCCTCCCATCCTTGGGTAAACCGGAGGGAAAACTTGCCAGGGAATGTGGTGCCATTCTCAGCTTTGTCTCGCGGAGCGTGTGACAGACGTGTCAGCCCTGACTCCGCGCGTGTTGGGCATTGCACACACGTCCGCACGCTGGTGCCTTCCCTGCACATCCTGAGAGCAGGAGGAGGGAATGCAAATGATGCCGGATGGAAGCGGAGAAAGCATCGCCCTGGAAGTACAGCCTGGGTCCGGCAAGGGAATTAGGCACATCCCTCAGCCTGTGCTGCTGAGCCCTACTCCCGGGAAATGTGATGTGTCACTGAGGGGATGAACTGTTCCTGAGCTTCTCTGCAAGGATCTGGAAGCGTCCATGGATCCAAGTGGATCTCTGTGGGATCAGCTGCCTTCTGCTGCCACCCATCCACAGCTCAAAATCATTCCCTGTATCCTATAGACATTTACCTATTCCTAGAGGATTTCCTGGCACTTCGCCAGGCTGGTTGACGTTGCAAGTAAGAAATTAAGGGAGCGAAATGCTTCTGGTTTTTACTAGGAAAGAAAAAGCTGCCTTTAATAAATTTATTTATTCTATTTATACAACAAAACCTCATTGCCTTGAAAGCTGTGTTTACATCTAGTGACTGCAGCATTGTATGGTGACATCAGTCCATGGGGTGACTATTCCACTGCTACATTTTTCAGCTGGCAAAGGAGGAGGCTCGGGCTTTTCCTGAAACTAAGGCAGAAAGGAGAAAGTCCTTGCTTTGTTCTAAAAATGGGCTTATGGGTCATTAAAAATATTAACGCTATTTTGAAAGGGATCAAACTTTGTCCTAGTTACTCAGGCCTGGAAACAGGCAGCTGCTTAGCGTAACCCTCCTTTGTTTCACAAAAATAATTTGCTTTTTTAAAGCTCACAGAGCAAATTAGGGTGAGTATGTGGGATTGCCCCTGGTCATAGCTGGGTCGCTGTCACATCCCCGGGAGCTCGTGTAGGGGTGTGTGATGCATCCAGAGTAGGATTTAGCCTTGGGCTAAAGGTCAGCATAAGGTTATGCCTCATTTAAGGCTCTTCCTGAACGTGCCAAGCGGTGCATAGACCTCACAACTGCTGCCAGCTGAATGGTTGAGGCAGCTGCAGATGAAAAAAAATTACAAATAATTTCTTGCTGTGAGTAGTGGACAGTGCTTTTCCCAAAATAAGGATTGTTGGTCCAAATTCTGTTCGGCATGGTGAAGTCCAGCCAGCTCATAAAGGTTTGTTACACTGATTTTTGTGTGAAGTGCTTTGTGCTTGGCAGTTGCAGATGTTCCGCAGCCTGGTCCCTCTGATCCAGTGAGATCCCTGCTCCCAGTTGCTCCCTGAACATCACAGACTGGAACAAATCGTGTGAAAGCTCATGTTTCCCATCATGGCCAATTTTGTGTTGAAATTGGAATGACCCACCTATCAAGAATTCAGTTTTAAAACCATAAAAGGCATTACAGAGGTTATAGATACTTCTTGGTGAGGGTTTTCAAGCTGGATAGGGGATTTGGGAGAGCTTCTAAAGGGAGCCAGGAAAAACTATTCTGAGGAGAAGGGACTCCTCTCCAGCACAGGCCAGGGATCATCACTGCCACGCTCTTAGACTGCACACAATGGGTTAAACTGAGAAGAAAAGGATGATTTTGGTAGGTTGTTTTTCATTTTAACCATGTTAACATCCTTTCTGTTTGTTGTTTGATTTCTGCCCTTTTATGGTGGATTTTCAGTTTCCACTTCCTGGCGTTTCTTTGTGACTCTGAATGCTGGGAACCTGACAAGTGAAAGTTGAGATGTTTCAGACAGAGGGGCCTTTACACAAAAAGCCAGAAATATTCACAACCAAATGACTGGCTTGTGAAAGAGAAAAGAAAATGAAGTGCTGGGACTTGAAAGAAGAGACAAGTCAACATTGCAAGTGGAATGTGATTATAGAATCATGGAATGGGCAGGGACACTTTCCAGGAGATCAGGTTGCTCCAAGCCCCATCCAACCTGGCCTGGAACACTTCCAGGGATCCAGGGGCAGCCACAGCTTCTCTGGGCACCCTGTGCCAGGGCCTCCCCATCCTCACAGCCAGGAATTCCTTCCCAATACCCCGTCTAACCCTGCCCTCTGGCACTGGGAAGCCATTCCCTGTGTCCTGTCCCTCCAGGCCCTCGTCCAAAGTTGCTCTGCCATGGTTGTTGTGCAGAGAGCAGCATTGTACAGGGAATTGGAATAGCTGGGATCCACCGGATGAGCAGGGGCAAGAGCAGCCTGACTTTTCCTTTTCGGGGAAAAACCAGGATGGCCTGAGCCTGCCTTGGAGTGGTGACACGGTGCCCTTGTCCTGCCTCGTGTCGTGTCCATGCCGTGAGTGGCTCTGGCCTTGGCTGCCTCCCTGATCAATGGAGGTGGGAAGCAGCGTGTGGGGTTGGGTTGTGTCTTGCTGCATTTTCCCTGCGAAGCCCATGGGTGACAAACAGCACACTTAAATATTGTTTAGGGCCCGGGTGATGTTCAGAGGCAGCAGGCTTTATATTAACTCTCCTGGATCACTGACTGGAACCTTCTCCAGAGGGGGAAGGAGGCTGGGCAGGTGTTGTCATGCTCTGCGAGGCACAAGGCACACAGATCACTTCTGAAAGTCACTTCACTCTAGAGAGCCCCGAGCTCCTTTGCTCCTGCCAGAAATGCTCCCATTTGCCATCAGTTCAGGAAAAGTGAAGTGTTACAGCAGAAGAATAACACAAATCTCCCAAATGGGGTGGAGGCTCTGGAGAAGGGGCTGAGCTCTGCCAAGCCCATGAAGTGTATTTAAAGCACTCTATATCCATAAGGATTTGATAAAGAGTGTAATTACCTTTCATGTCACACCCTAAAATTTCATGGCATGTTTACCAAACTTTATTGTCAGGCAATTTTAGCCACAAAAGGGTAAAAATAATTTAATGTCAGAACAAACGAAATCCAGTACTGGTGATGGAGATGAAGGGAGGCTGTTGCTGACAAACAGGAGATGAAGGACCATGGAAGACCATGCAGAAAATGTGTGCTGAGAGGGAGGCGGGAGTTCTGGGGATGTATCCCTGGGAGTGTCCAAGGCCAGGCTGGATGGGGCTTGGAGCAGCCTGGGACAGTGGAAGGTGTCCCCTTGACAGGGGGTGGAATGAGACGTTCCCTAAGTTCCCTTCCAACCAAAACCATTCTGGGATTCTGTGTTACACCAGAGCCTGGCTAGGCTTAAATGTTGGAAAGGGAGCAGGCCGAGGATTTGCACCTGACAAATAGATAATGGCTTTTTGCTTGTGCTCTTCCAACAGTGTTTTGACTATGGGAGGTGTCCACCTTGCCTCTGACTCAGCCATTCCTGATCCCTGAGCTGTCATGGGCACAGCCACATAACTGTCTAACCTAACCTCAAACTTCCTGAAAAAATTCTAGAAAAACCTTTGATTTGCTTCGTTCCCAAGGCAGTTGTGTTCCTGTGTCTCCAGAGCTCAGCCTGGAAATTTGACAGCAGTAGGAATTGCTCTTGCTTCAGAGCCAGCTGAGCACTGGAGCTTCACGTAGTAGGTGTTGTAATTAAAAATTTCACGTTGTACTTTGGCATTTGAGATGTTGTAACAGGCAGGTTTGGTGGCCAGTTATCATCCAAGCTCTTGGTCCTGTCAGCAGTCGTTCACGTGGGAAGGTCCCAAACCACTCCTGTTATCAGCAGAATCATTGGGATGATTCTTGTTCCCTCTGCCAAAAGAAGGGGCTGAGCTGGCCATGCTGGAGCTGAAGCTGTGCTGCTGCCAGCTGGATGACTCAGGGCTCGCAGGAAGAAGGTGCACTCCGCATCTCCACTGCTCCAAAAAAAGCAAAGGGTGAGGATGAAGCCTGGCAGCAGCAGCCACCATGCTCAGCTCCCTGCTCCAGGTGTCCCGGGGTGCAGAGCGGGGTCCCTGCCAGGAGAGTGTGGGAGTGCAGATTGGACTGGGCAGAGGTGTTAACACAGCTGTGCAGCTGAGGTGGAGGAGTTTGCCCTGACTTTGGAGAGGACAGCTTGGGATCCCAAAGGGAGACTGCCAAGTGTGGCCTTTCACAGAATCACAGAATCCTTTATAATGGAAAAGATGTCTGAGATCGTCAAGTCCCAAATACCACCTTGTCAACCAGACCATGGCACTGAGAGCCACATCCAGTCCTTCCTTAAACACCTCCGGGAACAGTGACTCCACCACGTCCCTGAACAGTCCATTTCTATTTACCTGCCATTCTTGATTGTTGAATAACAGGGCTTCTTTTCCCATGACAGTTTTCTTCACCTGTTTCTGATGCCCTGCAGCTCCCTGGGGGCTCTTCATCCAGGGATTGTCATTGATCCGTCATTTCCACAGATTCATGGCAGCTGTGATTACATCCAGTCTGAGGAGGTGCAGGTGATTTCCTAGCTGGGCACTATAAGTTCTGGCTCTGACTTCCCCTTTCCTAGATCACCAGCCCCAGGTGTAAGGGAGCAGCATAGCAAGGCTGGGGCCTGACAGAGGTACCTGTGTCACTTATCAGGTCCCAGTGGTTCTGGTTAGTGGCTATGCAGCACTTGGTGTTTCCCTGCTTGAATGTGGGGTCCTCTGATTCTGTGGAGATGTCAAAAATCTCGGGAGAGGTGTGAGCAGAGCAGAGTAGAGGGAAGGCCGTGTGGCTGTGAGATCAGCTGTACCCTGGGTGCAGGAGGTGCATGGAGAGAGATTTATTTACAAGACCACGTAGTACCAGCATAAGGGGAAATGGCTTCCCACTGCCGGAGGGCAGGGTTAGATGGGATATTAGGAAAAAATTCTTCCCTGTGAGGGTGGTGAGGCCCTGGCACAGGGTGCCCAGAGAAGCTGTGGCTGCCCCTGGATCCCTGGAAGTGTCCAAGGCCAGGTTGGACAGGGCTTGGAGCAACCTGGGATAGTGGGAAGTGTTGTTATTTGTGTAAGCGTTGAAACTGGCTGTGCTTTAAGATCCCTTCCAACCCAAACCAGTCTGGGATTCTGTGACACAGAAAGGGGTGGTGAATGTGTGTGTGTGTGTGGTTAAATTCATCTTGGGATACTATCTGACCTGCTGGCTAGGAACCTTCAGAGGGTGCGGTGCAGGCAGGACTGCAGAGCAGGGATGGCTGTGAGACAGGGCTTTGCCCAGCCAGGCTTCCCTGCTCCAGCCTCTGGCAGGCCCTGTCTCCCAGGAGCACCCCTGTCTAGACACCTTCTGGCAGCCCACGCTGAGGGCATTTGCCAGCTCTCAGCTGGCCAGGCCAGGCTCAGCTCTTCGGGAGGCATCCTTTGTGCACAACCAGGGCAGGTTATTGCTGGACAACACCCTGCTCTGAGTCTCCGTGCATTGCTTCCATGCTTGATTCCCCATTTTTCCCTGGTTGGCTGGATCAGGTGCTGAGCTCTGTGCCAGCCTGCCGTGGAGAGGAGGATTCCTGGTGCATGCTCGGAGCTCCCCGCCCCTCCCAGCCTCCTCAGAGCCCCGCTGATCATCGCTGGCTGTTGTGTGGCACAGGGAGCTCAGCACAGACACACGGAGCAGAGCTCGTGTGCCAGCAGCAGCCACGCTGAACGTGCCCGGTGCAGGGGAGGTGCCTGGGGAGGGATGGCTGTGTTCCCCGGAGCCCTTGTGGAGGGCAGATAAGCATCCTGCAAGCTGCAGCTCTCTGGAGAGCGTCCAGAGGGATGGAGGCTGACTGCAAGCTCTGTTCAGGGCTTGGCTCGTGGTGCTGGTGGTGGCAGTGTGATACGTTTGGGATGGAAACTCCAGAAAAGACCCACACAGATATCACTGCTGGTCAAACCCTTCCCCTGAGAGCTGCTGATAAGCAGCCTGACACAGCTGATACAGGGATAGTCTGTTCCAAGGAAATAACGGCAAGTTACAGCTTCCCATCAAACCTCAATTTGCTCTCCTTGGTAGTTTGTTTTCCGTGCAGTAACTTGGTTTGAATGCCCTCAGAATGGCAGCACTGCCTGATGTTGGTGTATTTGTGTGTGTGACATCTGAGCTAGGGTTGTTTTGCCTGGAGAAAAGAAAGCTCCAGGGAGACCTCACTGTGGCCTTCCAGTACTTGGGATTGGTTTATAAAAAAGGAGAGTGACTTTGTACATAGGCAGATAGTGATAGGATGAGGGGAAATGGATTTAAACTAAAAGAGGAGAGATTAGATTAGATATAAGGAAGAAATTCTTTCCTGTGAGGGTGGGGAGGCCTTGGCACAGGGTGCCCAGTGAAGCTGTGGCTGCCCCGTCCCTGGAAGTGTCCCAGGCCAGGCTGAAGGGAACTTGGTGCAACCTGGGATAGTGGAAGGTGTCCCTGCCCATGGCGGGGGGTGGAACAAGATGATTTTTAATGTGTCTTCCAACCCAAACTATTCTGGGATTGTGATTTCAGCAGGGGAATTGGAGCCCAGGCTGCAGCCCCTGCTTTCCACAGGCAGTGCTTGGATAGCTGAGACTCCTGGGATCCAAGAGAGCCTGAGAGCAGGGCTGGCAAACTGGCTTCCTCAGGCTCTGGTCAGGCAGTGTTTGCACAGATGATGGGACAGGGCTGTGTTTCATTCTCTGGAATGAAATGTATTTATTGTGCAGGCTCAGTTGAGGACAAGGCTGATTCCTTTGTGGGACTCTGGGAAGCAGTCAGCATTTCTGTGACCTGTTCTTCCACGGCTAAGGGAGAACAGGCTTCAGCAAGCACTCACCAAACATTGCATAATTAGTGGCATGCAATTAACTCCTAGAGAAGAATAAATTAAGGAAATTACATTAGACATGTCTGTCAGTCTGCACACAGGCACAATGCGAAATACGCTGTGTTAATTTAATTAATTTCGGCAAAAGCAAGTCTTAGACCAGTTAAAGAATTCTTTGCTTTTTTTATGCTGTCTGACAGCCCAGTAAGTACGAATGCAAATCCTGCTCCCCTTCTCCTTCCCACTTGGAATCGCCATATGGAAAAGAGACGTGGCTTCCACCCCGCTCCAGAGCCATGGAAATGAGCTGTTATGAAATGGGGAAAAGGAGCCGTATCCTGACAATTTCTGAATGAGCAGCTGGAGAATTGACGTAATTGCAGGGCGCCGGGAGAGAGCCGAGAGAAAGGAGGAGTCAACTTAGAAAAGGAGTGAAAACAAGAGCGTGTTTAGGAAAGCTGAGCTCTCCTTCCTTTCCTTTTTGGCTGGATGAGGTTTTGCCACTGCCAGGTATGGCTTCCTTCAAGGCAAATAACTCATTTATGGCCAGAAAGACCAGTTAAAATAATTGATTTCCAGTAGTGTGCAGCCATTTTATAAAATAATCCCTGGCTCTCCAGTGTGGCAGATAATCTAATAAACAGAACCTGGATGTTTCATCACATGGAAATATGAAAATAAATATGAAAAAGATAGTTTTGTCTGCAGATAGCCTATGTGAAAGAAGCAGAGATAGGGATGAAATTAGTTCAGAGACCTGCCTAATATAATCTCTTTCTTGCTGTCTCCAAGGAACTGGGGAATCAACATATCGTGCTCATAATGCTTTGTGTTGTGCCTGTGTTGTGCAAACAGCCTGGTTTTCCTGGTGTTCAGGTGATGGAAACAAGGATGTCCCCTAGGACACCATGGCCACATTTGTGTCTGGAGACATTCTCCCAAAATCTGTTAATATCTGTTTAAAAAAATTACTCCTTTAGATTCTGATGATTTGAAGGGACAAAACAATCCCTTCTCCTCTGCACTGGTTGCTGGTTGAGCTGCTGGAAAGAGCAGAGGGAGAGGAAGATGTGGAAGATCCCATCCAGGCACCAGGGTGGGGGATCTGGCTCGAGCTCTCCCTTTGGCAGGAGGATGGCAGGGACTCTCCTCAGCCCCCTGTCCTGGGGCTTGGATCCTTGGCCAGGACTGGGAGTTCCATTCAGCTCTCTGAGCCGGGGGCACACAAGGATTTGTGCCCATCTTGGTACCCACTGCTAGTGCAGGATGAGTAAAAACAAAAATCGTGGAATCCCAGAATAGTTTGGGTTGGAAGGGACCTTAAAGCTCATCCAGTCCCACCCCCTGCCATGGGCAGGGACACCTTCCACTGTCCCAGACTGCTCCGAGCCCCGTCCAACCTGGCCTTGGACACTTCCAGGGATCCAGGGGCAGCCACAGCTTCTCTGGGCACCCTGTGCCAGGGCCTCCCCACCCTCCCAGCCAGGAATTCCTTCCCAATATCCCATCCATCCCTGCCCTCTGGCAGTGGGAAGCCATTCCCCTTATCCTGTCCCTCCATGCCTTGTCCCCAGTCCCTCTCCAGCTCTCCTGGAGCCCCTTTAGGTCCTGGAAGGGGCTCTGAGCTCTTCCTGGAGCCTTCTCCTCTCCAGGTGAACCCCCCCAGCTCTCCCAGCCTGGCTCCAGAGCAGAGGGACTCCAGCCAAAGTGCTGGTCCCACTTCCGCCTGTCTCCGTGCCTGGAGGTGGGATTTGTCTGGTCTGGGAAGGTGGCACAGCTGTTGTACCCTGATGGCTGAATGAGAGTCACAAATATTTAAGTTTAATTTGATTTACAAATCTTTTCCTGCCCCCACCATGAGTCACATCCTATCTGAGGATCTCTCCCCTGTCCTTTCTGTGCAGCTGGAAGAAGAAAATAAGAATTGGACTGGTATAGCTGAGCAGGGCTTTGGGAAGCACCACAAGAGAGGAGGCATTTCCTCTCCTTTATATGGCCCTTGCAGCTTGGCAGTGCTTAAAAAGAGCTCACGAGCCTGTGGCCCTTTGGCACCTGGCCATCCTTACCTGTTGGGAATGCCTCAGTGCTGGAAAAGGTGTTTGGTGTGTGCCTGGATCCTGACTCTGTGGATTTGAAATGAGAAGGATTTTTTTTCCTGGAGGCCCCTAAGCAGTGACGCGGGGCAGGGGCTGGTGCTCGAAGGGATTTTTGTGCTGCAGTCCGGTGGAGAATCTCGCTTTTCAGAGCATTTGGGACTTTTGTTTGGCTGAAAAACCTCCAAGCATTGGAGAGAAAAGATCTTTGTCTTTCAGCTGTGAGCAAAGAAAGCTCAGAGTATATGTCCGAGAGCCACCAGAAATCCCCTGGCAACCAGGCTTCATGATCCTGGTACTTCCTTACGGGATCTTAGGAAATCACAAAAGTGCTGCTGTTATTTAAAATACGGAGTTACTGCTGGAGGCTTCTTTATAGAGAGGCCTGGAATGGGCAAATCCTATTCCTCTTGATATTTTTATCTTCTCTTTTAACATGTGCACACACAGTCCTTGTGCTTTGAAACAGCTCAAAGCTAGGTCCCCAAGGTCAGGGGCTGAAACAGAGACTGAGGAGGTTTAGCTCGAGGCAGAACTTGGGAAAGTTACAGCCTGAGCCAGCGATCCGGGAAGTTTTTGTTGGAATGTGGGGGGAACTTTCTGCCTCACGCTCCTTTCCCTGCTGGCAGGGAGGTTTCACGTGGCTGTAGGTGAGCTGACCAGCACATTAATCACCTTCGGCATCTCTTCCCTGTGCTGGAAAGTTTGGAGAGACCAGGAAAGGAAAATCACTGGAGCCGGCCTGCTCTTTGCAAATCCCAGGGCTGCAGGTCTTAAAATGCATCTGGGCCCTGTGAGACCCTCCTGTGTGATCCCTCCCCAGCCCGGGCAGCAGCTCCACAGGGAACTTGGCCGTTTCCAAGTGGGAGAGTGGGCAGTGCCTGTGCTTCGTGTGTGCTTTCCACTGGGGAGTGGAGAAGTGGCTTTTATCGGGATGGGCTTGTGTCTGCATGGCCTGATTCCTGCTGGGAGCGTCCTGGGGGATGCTGCCGACCAGGCTGATGGCAGGAACAGCGGATTGCACTTGGAGCAGCAGCTCAGGCTGCAGAGGGAGCAGGAATGTGTTGCTGCAGGAACAGCAGTGGCACAGGACACTCAAATGCAGCATCCTTTGATAAAGATGTGAGATCCTTGGACACCTCAGCTGGAGCGCTGCTTCTATTTTTGAGTCAGCCTTCAGGAAGGAGCTGGTGAGGAGTGTCCAAAGGAGAGCAGATCTCTCAATAACGTTGTTAAAAAGATGATCAGGAGGCTTGGACTTCTCTTTGCCAGCTGAGAAAGGGCTAAGGGAGGTATCATGGCAGGTGCTGTGTAGGTAGAAAGTTGCAAGGATCTGTTCTCCATGTAGCATAAAATCCAGCAGATGTGTTTCATCAGCGGAGGTTCCAGCAGGGAACTCTGCCTGTGTGGAGCACAGGGTGAGATGACCCCCGAGTCGGGTGGAGTCTCAGTTGGGATGTCTGAGGCCAGGTGCAGCAGATCTGCTGTGAATAGGCTGTTTTGGGATGGATATTTGAGTTTTTGGGTCTCTTACCACCCTGTCCAGCCCCGCTGTCAGTGACTCCTCCCTGCACAGAGGAAGGCACCAAACCCCTCTCATTTTCCCTGCTCTCACAGGTAGTTTTGCAGACAAGACTTACGAGTGGAGCTCCGAGGAGGAGGAATCCGTGAGGAAGGCAGGGCCGGTGCAGGTCCTCATTGTCAAAGATGACCACTCCTTTGAGCTGGATGAAGCCGCCCTGAACCGCATCCTCCTCTCCGAGGCTGTCAGAGATAAGGAGGTCGTGGCTGTGTCCGTGGCTGGAGCTTTTAGGAAAGGAAAATCGTTCCTGATGGACTTCATGCTGCGGTACATGTACAATAAGGTAAGGCTGCAGCTCAGGGGCCCTTCCCAGGGCATGGTGCTCCTCCTCGCTCCCATGTGCTGCACAGGGAGGAGCTGGGCAGGACTTGGTGCTCTCAGAATGCTCAGGCCTCTCGTGAGTGTGGACTTCACAAAATAAAACAGAGCAAATCCTTCCCCTGCTTTGAAGAAGTGGCTCATGGACTCTTGACTTCAGAGCAGGGATGTTCATATCTGCTGCCCTGAATCACAGAATCCTTTAGGCTGGGAAATCCCTCTAAGATCATTGAATCCAACAGCTAACCCAGCATCACCGTATTCACCATTAAACCATATCCCCAGGTGTCTTTTGGACACTTCCAGGGATGGAGACTCCACCACTGCCCAGGGCAGCCTGTTCCAATGTGTGACCACTCTTCCAGTGAAAAAATTTTTCCTAATATCCGACCTAAACCTTCCCTGGAATAACTTCAGATTGTCTTCTCTTTTCCTGCTGCTTGTTCCCTGGGAGCAGAGCCTGATTCCCACCTGGCTGCCCCCTCCTGTCAGGGAGTTGTGCAGAGCCACAGGGTCCCCCCTGAGCCTCCTTTTCTCCAGGCTGAGCCTCCCCAGGTTCCTCAGTGCTCCTGACCCTTCCCCAGCTCTGTTCCCTTCTCTGGATGTGTTCCAGCCCCTCCATGTCTTTGTTGTGAGGAGCCTAAAACTGACGCCAGGATTTGAGGTGCCTTGACAGTAAAAGGAAGGAGAAACCTCCCTTATAGGGTTCTTAACCTCTTACCTTTTTTGACAGCTTTTCTGTTCAACAGCAACTCCTTCTGTTCCTCCCTGCAGGAAGCAGTGGACTGGGTTGGGGATTACAACGAGCCTCTGACTGGGTTCTCCTGGAGGGGTGGCTCCGAGCGGGAGACGACCGGGATTCAGATATGGAGCGAGGTTTTCCTGGTGGACAAGCCCGATGGCACCAAGGTGTGTGTGTGTGTGTCTCTGTTGCTGTCAGGTCATTTTCCTCTTCCAGCTTTTGAGACTCTCCTGCCTTGTCTTAACTGGCAATTTTAGGGATATCATGTCCCTATTTTAGCATGGATGGGTTTAACAAAGTGAAGTGATGTCCAAGTGTCCCTGATAAGTTCTCTAAGTGTCCCTCAACTCTGGGCATCCCAGAGTTTATTTCTGTAACAACTCCCAGAGATCTTGAATCTCATGTCCTTGCAAACTACTCCCCTTTCCTAGAGCACCAGTTGTAAAGTAGAGTCTCTTCATTCAGACTTGTCACAGTGGATTTGGAGCATCCTGCAAATTCAGCTTATAGCCAGGAATATTTGTATTTATGTGCACTTCAGCGCAGAGCATGGCACCCAAGTGACACTGAGTCATTCAGGGTGTGATTCCTGACACTGGCTGAGTGTGTTTGGGTTAGGGAGGTGCAAAATGTGTTTGGTTTCTGGTGCAGACTCAGGCAGAGCCTCCTCTGCGCTGACAGCAGCTGTTTGAGGAGCAGAGCAGTTCCCTCACTGCCTTGCGGAACATGAATTTTGCTGCCTCCTGGAGTCACCCTGCTGTCAAGAGTGGCTGGGGATGTGCTTTTCCTTTGTCCCCCAGCAGTGAGGAGGCTGAGGCAGGAGCAGTGAGACCCCAGCACAGTAACTCAGGTGACATTGCCCCCGTGGCACGTGAGGGTGGCTTTGCCTGGGTGCTGACAGCAGCTTTGTGCCCGCAGGTCGCGGTGCTGCTGATGGACACGCAGGGCACCTTTGACAGCCAGTCCACCCTGAGGGACTCGGCCACCGTGTTTGCCCTCAGCACCATGATCAGCTCCATCCAGGTAAGGAACCTCTGGGCTGGAGGAGTTCACTCCCCAGGAACTACAGAGCCAGTCAGGGCTTCCCTTCCTACCACTTGTACCAGCACCATCTGACACCTTGCCCGTATCCCCGTGGGGCTGTCGTAGGCTTTGGCCACACCAACCACATGTTAGCCCCAAGGACAGGCTGTTCTGAGCCATCTGAAGTTGCTTTTTTATTTGAATGCAGGTTTATAACTTGTCCCAGAATGTGCAGGAGGATGATCTGCAGCACTTGCAGGTAAGAGAAGCTTTGGGGTGAAGTAATTGTGGCTGTTTACAAGGGCCTGGAGTGACAGGACAAAGGGGGAATGGCTTCCACTGCTGGAAGGCAGGGTTAGATGGAATATTGGGAAGAAATTGTTGCCTGTGAGGCACTGAGACAAGTTTCCCAGGGCAGCTGTGGCTGCCTCATCCCTGGAAGTGTCCAAGGCCAGGTTGGACAGGGCTTGGAGCAAACTGGAGTAGTGGAAGGTGTCCCTGCCCGTGGCAGTGGTTGGAACTGGATGGGATTTCAGGTCTCTCCCAATCCAGTCCATCCTGGGTTTTTATTCTGTGATTGTGAATTATCAGCCTGGATGTTGCCATCTGGTGCTCGCTCAGTACAGGTGACCCTCTAAGGGTGATTCCAGCCCTGACTGTTGGAGACAAGCAGCTAATGGGATTTTTGTGGCACAGGTGTCCTGCCCATTTCCTGGAATTACCTTCTGTTTTCTCTTCTGTTCAGGTGATTGATTGATTAGGTAGGTTTTTCCAGGAGCTTAAGGAAAGGAAAGAAAAGCAAAAGTCCAGCTGAAAAAACCGTCATTTGAAGACTTCTGAATTATCTCAGTCCATAAATATTATTAACAGTAACACTTCTTTAACACCGAATTTATTCAGTGTAGCTCTGATCTTTCAGTTTGGATTTTAAGCCATGACTGTTTAACAAGTTGACCCATTTTTAGGCATCTGTGAAACACATTATTGTGCCTTCAGTTAGAAATTAGAGTGCAGAGAGACTGGAGAGTCTTCAAATCTTGCTGGTAGGCTGATTTTAGAGTCTTTGCACAGCGGGGGTTTGCAGGGAAAGTACTTATTTCTGAATTCATTTCCGCTCCTTCCTGGAGTGTTTAGAGGGAGCAGGGCTCCAGCAGCCCCCTGGAGCACGAGAAGTTTCTGGCTGGTGTGAAACCAGCAGCAAGCAGCTGATCTGAGCCGTTTTCCACAGATTTGGCAGCCAGAAGCTGCAGGCTGGGATCTCTCACACGAGAGCTCAGCAGGGTGATGGTCCATAACAGCTCCCTGTGCCTCTGGGGTGGGAGCTGGGAGCCCACAGCTGCTTTCTGTGCAGCTCTGCACGTGGTGCTGGTAGTCCCCAGTCATAAATGTCCCTTAACTGCTTTGTAGAATCACAGAATTCCCTCAAGGGATCCCCAGGGATCAGAGTCCAGCTCCTGGCCCTGCCCAGACACCCCAACAATCCCACCCTGGGCATCCCTGGCAGCGCTGTCCAAACGCTCCTGGAGCTCTGGCAGCCTCGGGGCCGTGCCCATTCCCTGGGGAGCCTGGGCAGTGCCCAGCACCCTCTGAGGGAAGAAACTTTCCCTGATATCCAACCTGACCCTGCCCTGGCACAGCTCCAGCCGTGCCCTGGGTCCTGTCCCTGTCACAGGGAGCAGAGCTCAGTGCTGGTGCCTCTGTATCCCTGCAGTGACAAACTCCCTGTCCTGTTCTTTCCTTCTCCTTCCAGCTTTTCACCGAGTATGGCCGGCTGGCCATGGAGGAGACATTCCAGAAGCCTTTCCAGGTGAGTCCAAGGATCCTGGCCAGCTCGTTTGTCCCGGAGCCCGTTGGCCTCACCACGAGGTGTCACTGCAGTTTGCAGCATGGGAGGAGATGGGATTGATTGCATGGGGATCGGCTCAGCTGCTCCAGGGAAGGGCTTTGTGCCTCTCTGCTTCCCAATACATCCAACATCCCTCTTTCTTTCCTCTCTGAACCCTTGCCATCCCCAGAGCTCTGCCCTGTCCTGCCAGGCTTGGAAAGCAGCTGGTTTTGCAGCAGGTTTGTCACTCTCTGTACTCAGGAACTCTGCCCAACGTTTGTTCTGAGAGGTTTGAACTCACCTGCCCTGGGAATCCCTGCTCCCGGCAAAATGAAAGGATAAGGATTAGCAGAGCTGTGGGAAAACTCGGTTTAAGTGGGGTTTTAACTTTGAATAAGGGACATCTGTTCATCCTGCTGCTCCCCAACCTGTGAAAAGCTGGTGTTAAAAAAAAGGGAGAGCATTGGGCGTTCACAGTAGGTGAGGTTGGTTTCTGTTTTTAAAGACACACGAGTGTTTTGATTAGGTTGGATGAGGGTTTGTGAACTTCCAGAAGTAAAAAACAGCAGAGAACAAAGCATGCAAAGAATAGTTGGGAATGAGTTACAGCTATTTTACATTTGCTTTCCCACACAGAAAGAGAATTGTTGTCCTGGAAGGACTAAGGGGTTTATAAGGTGTCTGTGGTCAGGAAGTGGAAATAAAATTAAAAGGTTAAAAGGTACAAGAAATGGACAAATTGAGATTTTGAAGGGTGTATTGGATTCTGGTATGGACTGGTGACTGATAAATGGTAAAACTACCAGTAAAAATATATGACAGGCAAGAGCTTGAAGAAAGTTGTAACATGGTACAGCAAAAAGCCAGACGTTAAATAAATATTCCTGCTCCTTATTTAAAAACTGGGGGGATAATGTAGCCAAATATTCCAGTGAAACTGAAACTTCCTACTCCATCAGTAAAAAGGAGGCTGTGAGGGGAAACTTAAACATGCTTAAATCATTAGGGCTGGATAATAAGCTGTGATTTTCCCAAACACTGTAATTGCTGTCGAGTCACACAGTGTGTGGATGGTGAGTCTTGTCAAACAATCCCATTATCAATTTTTGAAAGACCACGAGTTGGGTTGATAAAGGTAACTCTGCCATGATCCGTCGCCTTCTGTCAGCCTTATCTCTCCAGGATGCTGATTAAAAGCAAATGAAGTCAGCATTGTCTGGTTTAATCCATTGTTAATGGATTAAAAACTCATTAACTGAGAGACGCCAGAGCACGCTGAACTAATTGTAACAGAGAGTCATCATCCTTCAGAAGTGTTTCCTCGGGATCCCCCCAGGCTCTCTCTGATTCAATGTCATCTTCATTAATGATCGGGGCAAAATTATCAAATGATGCTGGGAACCCTTGTGGGTGTGACAAATGTGGCAGAAGGGTCAGTGGTGCCGTGGCCAGGTGAGAAATGATCTCTTGTCCACATCCAACGAGGGCTGGTTCCTGCAGAACACGTTTTTAAACATGAGAGTGTTGATTAGAAAGCAGGAAAAGTGAGGGTGGTGAGGCCCTGGGACAAGCCCAGAGAATCTGTGGCTGCTACATCCCTGGAAGTGTTCCAGGCCAGGTTGGACAGGGCTTGGAGCAAGCTGGGCTAGTGGAAAATGTCCCTGCCCATGACAGGGGTGGGCTGCATGGGATTTAAGGTCCTTCCAACCCCAACCATCCTGAGATCCTGTGATCCTCCAAGTGTGGTGGTGAATAACCTGCAGTGGCATTGATGCTGCTGGAAGGGAGGTGAGACTTGGCTGTGGAAAATTCACATTTCCCTTTGTCTCCCTCCTCTCCTCGGGCTGAGGCTGGCCCTGAATGCGGGGCCTTCACAAAGGCAATGGTAAATACAGCCTGTCTGGAATGATTTCACTTCAGAAAAAAAAGAATAATTCCAAATTCAAGGCGTGCATCATGTGTTCGTGGAAAAGTCCTAAACATGGACATGTCTCTTAAGCATCTCCTGGTGTTTGAGAGAACAGCATGTCCTGAACCAGCTCACTGGGTGCAGTCGCTGTGGCTTCTCCTGCTATTCAAAAAGGCCAACTCACTGTTCTGTCCTTTTTTTTTTAACTTTTTCTGATGTTTTATGGAAGAGAAATAAAGACCAGAAATATTTCCCCTCCCTCCATTAGATTTTTGTTCTAAACACAGACAGATTTTAGGGAAATTCCAGTGAAATGGGTTCCACTTGCTGACCTGCTTATCCATGTGCCTGTGAGGAGCCCTGGCACCTCTGCCAGAACCTCCTGGGCTTTGGCATTCAGGACTTCCCCCTCCAAACCCTTTATTTCCTACATGGGATGTTGGTCCCTTGCACAGATGAGGCACTGGAGACTTGGTTTTTTTCCTGAAAACTTTTTTTTTTAAAGATTCAAAGTTGACCGTTCTGGTATTTATTTATTTATTGCCCAGAAACTTTAAATGCCTCAATAAAGATTACAAAAGCCAATGATTTCTTATTCACCCTCATTCCTCTGCATCTGCTTCTCATTAAAAGTCTGTCTGGAAGGCTGCCCAGTGAAAAAGGCTGAAAAAATGAGCCTGTAGAATTCCCATAGGATGGAATGAAATGTGGCTGGAATTAGGGAGCTTGCTGCCTTTTGTCCTGCGTAGCAGCAATCCCTTTCCTTGGGCAGTTTGGATGATTGATGTTGTTTTCCCAGCCAGGGACTCAAACGGGTGCAGCAGTCTGGGGGGTGCTCCCCCTTTTCCTTGTGGGACAGTGGCGTGGTCTCAGTTCCTGCACACAGGGACCTCTTATTCCCACCAGGAAAGGTGGAAAAAATGGAAAAAAATGCTGCTGGAGCTGGGAAAAGACTCAGGGCCAGGTTTTGGTGTGGTGTGAAATGAGGGTGAGGGTGCAGGGGGTGCTGTGGGCTCCGAGCAGCAGGTCACTGACCCCACTGCTGTGTGTTTTCCAGTCCCTTATATTCCTAGTTCGTGACTGGAGCTTCCCTTATGAATTTTCCTATGGATCTGATGGTGGTGCAAGATTTTTGGAGAAGAGGCTGAAGGTACGTTTTGCCTGCTCTTGGTTCTGGAGCGACCTGGGATAGTGGAAGGTGTCCCAGCCTGGGGCAGGGGGTGGCACTGGATGATCTTCAAGGTCCTTTCCAACCCAATCCACTCTGTGATTCTGTGATTTTCCGGTTCAGCTGGGTGGCCACAGCCCTGGATGTCAGGTGTGAGCTGCAGTGCTGGTTTTGGTCACGGTCAGTGCATTAAAATCCCGGAAGAGGCATTTTGGGAGGATGAATTCCTTGCCATGTTCAGGCTTCTGCCCAAGCCCAGCTCCCTGGGACTCTCTGGGAGAGTGGACAGCAGTGGGAGTCAGCAGATTCCCAAGAGACTGGGAATGATGCTTTAGTAATTAGGGAGTTGCACAATGAAAATGATGGGCAAGGGCTGCTTGGCATCAGTCAGGAAATGCATAAGTGATCTGGTAGTGGAGAGACCTAATTAAATGTGAGACAAGGAAGGCCCTAGTGGGAAATCCCAAATGTTTTTGTATTGCAGTCATCCGTGGACACGCACACTTTCCGAATGATAATAACGTGCTCCAGGGCATGTGGTCGGAGATACTCCAGTTCCTTCTCTTTGTCCTCGTGCCCATGGGATCTCCTTCTGTGTTCCTTTCCCCCACTGTAAGCAGCCACAGTGTGGAGTATCCTGTGCTCCTGCCAGCCCTGCTGGCTCAGCATTATCCCAATATTCCTATCAGAAGGAAACTCCCTGACCCCAAACTGGGGGAAGTGGATGGGCAGCACCAAGCTCTCCTCTCTGGTGACCACTGACAGAACCTGCGGGAACGGCTGGAGCTGGCTCAGGGGAGGTTTAGGTTGGATTTCAGGGAAAGGTTCTTCCCCCAGAGGGTGCTGGGCTCTGCCCAGGCTCCCCAGGGAATGGGCACGGCCCCGAGGCTGCCAGAGCTCTGGGAGAGTTTGGACAACACTCCCAGGGATGCACAGGGTGGGATTGTTGGGGTGTTTATGCAGGGCCAGGGGTTGGACTGGATGATCCCTGTGGGCACTTCCAGCTCAGGATATTCTGTGATTCCGTGATTCGTTCTGAGCTCAGGTGTCAGGCAATCAGCACGAAGAGCTGCAGAATGTCAGGAAGCACATCCACTCCTGCTTCACCAAAATCTCCTGCTTCCTCTTACCTCACCCCGGCCTCAAAGTCGCCACCAACCCCAACTTCGATGGGAAACTGAAAGGTACGAAGGCAAAGCTCTGGTTTTTAAGCTGATTCCTCAGATGTCCTGGCAGACTGTCCTGCTTGTTCCTGAAATCCCCATAAGTGTTTTCCATGAAAAAACTTCTGGGAGAGGAGTTGGAGCCCCTCTGCCAGTGATATTCACACTCCCATCTGCTTCTTCCCAGTGGAGGGAGAAAAAGTGTGGGAGGCTGACAAGGCCTGAGAGCTGCTGGCAATACCCAGGACACTGCTAGGAAAACTGGGAAGGGCAGGGATGAGACTGGATGTTTATGGATGTGGTGTTAAGCCTGCAGTTAATTCCTGCAGAGCCTGGTTGCTGCAAGGCTGGTGCTTGTGGTGGGTGGAAGGCTGGTTCCACAAGCTCTCAGAACGTTATTGCACTTTGAAAAGCCTTCCAGGGAGTATTTAATCTGCCTGACTTATCTGATCTGTGGTTTCCCTGCAGGGCAGGCTTGGTTCAGCAGGTTAAAAAAAGGGGGAAGGAGAAGAGAGCTGTGGTGAGATTCTCCACCCCAAAAGGAGCCGCGTGCTGGGGATATTTTTAGGCGTTTGTTGTGAGCTCCTCACCAGCGTGGCCGGTTCCAGGCTGCTGCAATCGTAGCAACAAAGTGGACCATTAGCTACTTAAAATAAATGAGCAGGCAAAGATGTGAGTTCTTCCCTGGTTTTGTTTGGCTCAGACTTGCTCTCCTGGCAAACCCCGTGCTAAGCAGGAGGGACAGCGAGGCAGCAGGAGGGAGATGGGCTGGTGGAAACTGAGCTGATCCCTGGAGTTCCCCCTTAATCTCAGGTGCTGAGGAGTGTGGAACAAGGGCTGTGTGCAGACAGGAGCTGTCAGCAGCTTCTTGACATGATTTTCTTGTTGTCTCAGAGCTGTACTCAGCTTTTTCTGCTCTGATGGATGAAATGTGGGGGATCTTCCCTGCTCTCCTTACCTTCCAGATTCCTGGCTGTTGCATTGTTTCTTTCTGCCTTCAGTCCTATACAGTTTAATTTAATGGAAACAGCAGAAATCCCACCCTGTGCATCCCTGAGAGCTTTGTCCAAACCCTCCTGGAGCCCTGGACAGCCTTGGGAATGTGACAATTCCCTGGGAACCTGTTCCTTCCACCTTCTGGGGGAAGAACCTTCCATGGCAGGGGATTGGAACATGATGGTCTTTAAGGTCGCTTCCAACCCAACCTATTCTGGGACTCTGTGATGCCTTTTTTTTCCTTTTTTTCCAGAAATAGACGATGAGTTCATCAAGAACTTGAAGATTTTGATTCCTTGGCTTCTTAGTCCCGAGAACCTGGACGTTAAGGAGATCAATGGAAACCATATCACCTGCCGAGGCCTTGTGGAGTATTTTAAGGTATTTATTTAGGGGAAAGTGGATTTATTCATCTGAGGATTTTTGCTGTAGCTAAAGGGGAAAGCAGCTGCAGGCAGGGCAGCACTGATAGTCCTGACTCACTGCAGCAAAGGGCAAACACCTCATGGTCATGTATT
The DNA here is from genome assembly GCA_013397755.1 of Cnemophilus loriae. Lineage (NCBI taxonomy): Eukaryota > Metazoa > Chordata > Aves > Passeriformes > Corvidae > Cnemophilus > Cnemophilus loriae. The sequence goes on from VZTF01007757.1 coordinate 199,041, forward strand.
TGACCACACAGCGAGCCCAAAAAGTGGGAGGAGCTGTTTTCCTCCCGTGGAGAATTGAGGGATAGAGGGAGATGAGCTGAGGGCTGTATTCCAGTTGCCTTTGGAAAAAGCTTATTTTTGTTGTCATGACTACTGGGACATTCCCATGCGAGACATTGGTGAGTAATTCTCACCACCTCCTCCCCAGGGCTACCTTGGCTCCTTCTCCTCCAGGGAAGGACAGAGGTAGGTGCAGATCCTTTGGGAGGGATACTTGGGAGTGAGGGGAGGAGGGGGAGCCTCCAGTGACTGACCCGGGCCACCCAAGGAGTGGCATTTTCTGACCAAAGCCATCTTGTGCTGGAACATCCTCCTCTTCCCTGCTTCTCAGTCCTGCCAGAGCTGTGTCTGGAGCTGGGTGGGGGTGGTTGGCGTCGCTCCCGTGTGTGGCATTCCACGTGATTCCCTTTTCCCTGCCCTTTTCCAGGCCTACATAAAGATCTACCAAGGGGAGGAGTTGCCACACCCCAAGTCGATGCTGCAGGTACGTGTGGGTGGGAGCTGTGGGAATTCCTGCACTGGAATTGCCACTAATTCCCAGAATTGGCAGAGGTGTCCGGCCAGTGCAGCACTGTGGGTCTGCCGTGACTTAATTTGTTCCTCAGTGTAAGGAACAGCGCTTGGGGAAGCGTTTGGCATCACGAGCCTGGCGTGGCTGAGGAATCACACGTGGGATGGACTGTGGGGAATTGCTGGAATGATTCCCTGCAGGTGAACAGCATCCTTGTGGCCACACAGGGAGGTGACACGTGGCAAGTGGCTGCCGGAGCCAGCCGGCCTTGCCGGGGGTTGCAGCTGGAGCTGTTTACTTGTGGCTGCTGAGCCTTTTATCTCTTTCCTTGCTGGTTCCCACAGCTGAAGCCAAAGTTTTTGTTGCTCTGGGTGGGAGGGTAGGAATCCTCTCTTCATGCAGGCTTTTGGATGTGTAAATATGGGATGAGCTTATTTGGGATCTGTTGGAGGCTGGGAGAGCCCCCTTGGCTAACTCTGAGTGCCACACACATGTCCCGGCTATGTCCACGTGTGGCTCTGCACTTGCACAACTTAACCCCTTCTGCTCCTAAATTTTGTGCCCCTTTTGCCTTCACAGGCCACAGCAGAAGCCAACAATTTAGCAGCAGTTGCCACTGCCAAAGACACCTACAGCAAGAGGATGGAAGAGGTGAGTGGTGCTGAGCGCGTCCCTCCCTGTCCCTTCATGTCTCCTGGCTCTCCTATTGGAGGTTCATGGAATCCCAGAATGGTTTAGGTTGGAAGGGACCTTAAATCCCATCCCATTTCCCCCCTGCCGTGGGCAAGGACCCCTCCCACTGTCCCAGGCTGCTCCAAGCCCCGTCCAACCTGGCCTTGGACACTTCCAGGGATCCAGGGGCAGCCACAGCTTCTCTGGGCACCCTGTGCCGGGGCCTCCCCACCCTCCCAGGCAGGAATTCCTTCCCAAACCCTAACCCCTAACCCTAATTTCAGATTTCCCTGTGTCAGGAATAATTTCCCTGTGTCAGGAGTGACACTGCTGAGGTGATTTCCCAGTGTCAGCAGTGACATTTCAGGAATTATTTCCCTGTGTCAGGAGTGACGTTTCAGGGGTGATTCCCCTGTGTCAGGAGTGACATTTCAAGGGTGATTTCCCTGTGTCAGCAGTGCCGTTCTAGCAGTGATTTCCCTGTGTCAAGAGTGACATTTCAGGAGTGATTTCATTGTTCCAGCAGTGATTTCCCTGTGTCAGGAGTGACATTTCTAGGGTGATTTCCCTGTGTCAGCAGTGATTTCCCTGTGTGAGCAGTGCCATTCCAGCAGTGATTTCCCTGTGAGGAGTGACGTTTCAGCAGTGCTCTCCCCGTGTCAGCAGTGCTCTCCCCATGTCAGCAGTGATTTCCCTGTGTGAGGAGTGACGTTTCAGCAATGATTTCCCCGTGTCAGTAGTGATTTCCCCGTGTCAGCAGTGCTCTCCCCGTGTCAGCAGTGCCATTCCAGCAGCGCTGTCCCCGTGTCCCCCACGCAGGTGTGCGGAGGGGACAAACCCTTCCTGGCTCCCAGCGACCTGCAGGCCAAGCACGCGGAGCTGAAGGACGAGGCCGTGCGGCTTTTCCGCGGCGTGAAGAAGATGGGAGGGGAGGAGTTCAGCCGGCGCTACCTGCAGCAGCTGGAGGCCGAGATCGACGAGCTCTACATCCAGTACATCAAACACAACGACAGCAAGAACATCTTCCACGCCGCCCGCACCCCGGCCACGCTCTTCGTCGTCATCTTCATCACCTACGTCCTGGCCGGCGTCACCGGCTTCATTGGCTTGGACATCATAGCCAGCCTGTGCAACATGATTCTGGGCTTGACACTTATCACACTCTGTACCTGGGCTTATATCAGATACTCTGGGGAGTACAGAGAGCTGGGAGCTGTAATAGACCAAGTGGCCGCAGCCTTGTGGGACCAGGTAGGATAAAGAGCTTTTGATTTCCAACCAGCACGCAAAAAGCGCCCTCCCTGCCCCCTGCCACCGGGTTTGTTTTAAGCCTTGAGTTTCCTGGGGATTTTCCTCCCCTCTTTGAGATGGTTTTGGTTTTTAGGGTTGTTAGATCCAGCTGCTTGTGCTGTGATCAGTGCAGGGACACCTGTTTTAATTGAAGTTGTAATCCATTCCTTAGAGCTTCCAGATGGGGAGAGGAGGGGCGGAGGAATTGTTCGCAGATCAGTTTGTGGAGTTTGTTGTAAGGGGAAGGTCATGGGGCTGCCCTGTGGCTGCCAGCACAGGCAGGGTGAGCAAGGCTGGAGCTGTGTCCCTGAGCCTCCAGTTCTGTCCAGCGTGGAAAACAAGCTGTGTAGATCCGAGAAAACTCCCAGCGAGTTCTTTTGTTCTGCCTTTTTCTTGTCTCACCCGTCACCAGATGTGAGTTCGTGGAGCCTCGTGGGAATGGGCAGCTCTGCCATGGCTCCCCCGGGAGGATCCTGGGGTGTGTGCTTGGTGTGTGCGTGCCCGTGGCTGTTAAAGAGGAGCAGCCGTCGCGCTCTCCTGGTTCAGGGCAGGGATTTCGGCTCTCCCAGCTCTGCCGCAGGTCGAGGCCAGGTCTGGGCTCCGCCTCTTTTGGTACCAGACACTGAGTTCCCATTGCAGCCCTTCCCTGTTCCCACTGCAGGAAAGGGAAAGCCCAGCCCACACAGACTCCCACTGACCCCTTCACCCATGCAGGGGTACAGTCCACGTGCCCAAAGAGCCACAAGGCTGCAGGGCCCTCCTGCTCTTCCCTCGGCAGAGCTGGACGAGCTCATCCCTCAGGAGCCACTCCAGGTGTGATTTCTGGCAGGAAGGGCCCTTCTTCACCTGCTCCTTCCCTGCTTTTCCTCCACCAGCGAGGTTTTCATGGAGAGCAAGCACGTTTCCCTGCTTCCCTGTGCTGCTGCAGCTGACCACGCAGCTTTGGGGGAAATAAAGGCAGCATTTACTGATGGTCCTTCATTCCAGAGCTGGGCGGTGGTGCTGCTCAGCAGAGAGGTGTCCCACGTGGATTGATCCCAGCTGCCCTGGACTGTCCCCAGCACCTGAGCACTCCCAATAAACCCTCCTGCAGTGGCTCCTTGCCCAGGGACTCTTCCCAGGAGCCTTTGGGATATGCTGGAATATTTAAGCCCATCCCAGCGCAGGAAGCAGCGGGAGTTCAGCAAGGACAGGACACAGGCGGCAGGAAGCCAGAGGTGCTGCCCACTTGCAACGTGTCCAGCTGGGGGGAAATAAAGAGGGTGAAGTTCCTGGAGCTGTTCCTGGCTTCCATAGGCCCCCGTGGCTTTCCAAGCAGAGGGAAAGTTCTCCCAGGAAGGAGCTGCGGCAGAGGGGAGGGGCTGGGTTGGGTGACTCTGCCCACCACGAGCCAGCGGCTCTGTCTCATGGGAGTGGGAGCAGGGACGGAGCAGGGAGGGGTCCTGCGAGAGGGGAGCCAGTTTGGGATGAGCCCCCCCGGGAGCACCCCGGGGATGAGCTCCCATGGACGCTGTGATGCACAGAGCTGTTTCTTTCTCTTTCTGTCTCCCCCTTGCCAATGCCTCTCCCAGGGAAGCACGAATGAGGTAAGTGGCTCTTGTTCTCCGCATGCTGCCGGGGCCAGCCGGGCCCTGGGCTCCTGGGAAAAGCATCTCGGCCCCAAAAGCACGTCTGGGCTGGTGGAGGATGGGAGTCACGAGGGCTCTGGGCAGCAGCCGGTGGCCTGGCTGGCTCTGGCTGTTCCCTGGCATCCAGATGCCTGGGGAAGGGTGTGGGTGTGGGCGCTGCGCTCCAGGCGCTGCTGGGAGCCAAGTGGGAGAGAGGTTTGGGTGGGGAGTGTCAGGATACGATGGGGATTTTCATCTTTCTCCTATCAGCTGTGTTTGGGGATTTTCCTGCTGTGCCAGGAGGTCAAACCCAAACTCCAGATTGTTTTGGAGCACCACCTGTGCAGGTGCAGGCAGGGAGCAGCCGAGGAGCCCCCATGCCTGGCCAGGCCTGTCCGTGCTGCTGGAAGTGCTGTGGGTGTTGTTTTTTGGGAAAAACCACCCCATACTGGATTAAACTGAATGCAGAGCCCAGGAGGCACATGGGGCATCCCCCAGCATCTCCCTGGGCAGCACATGGAATACAATCCTGCTCTCCCAGCATGGCAGGGGAGCTGCTCCGAGGGAAAATGGTCCCTGTACAGGCCAGGAACAGGAAAACCTGGATGAGAGAGGGAGATTCTGCCCCACTCAGGTGAGACCCCACCTGCAGAGCTGCCTCCAGCCCTGGGGTCCAACATCAGAAGGATGTGGAGCTGCTGGAGCCAGTCCAGAGGAGGCCACGGAGCTGCTCCAAGGGCTGGAGCCCCTCTGCTCTGGAGCTGGGAGAGCTGGGGGTGCTCACCTGGAGAAGGATCCAGGGAGAGCACAGAGCCCCTTGCAGGGCCTAAAGGGGCTCCAGGAGAGCTGGAGAAGGACTTGGGACAAGAGGGAATGGCTTCCCACTGCCAGAGGGCAGGGATGGATGGGATATTGGGAAGGAATTCCTGGCTGTGAGGGTGGTGGGGCCCTGGCACAGGGTGCCCAGAGAAGCTGTGGCTGCCCCTGGATCCCTGGCAGTGTCCAAGGCCAGGTTGGACAGGGCTTGGAGCAACCTGGGATAGCCAAACATGTCCCTGCCCATTCCAGGGGGATTGGAACTAGGTGGTCTTTAGGGGCCCTTTCCAACCCAACCCATTTTGGGATTCTGATCACAGCAGCTCTGTGTGTGCCTGGCTTCTTGTGCTCCTCCTGCCCAGCACTGCAGGATCCCAGGGTGAGCTCCTGGAATGTTCCTTGGGCAAAGCCTCACCAGGATCTGATTAAACAAAAAAAACCCAAAAAGACAACCTTCCTGCACATGGACATTGCTCCAGCTCCGTATCCCAGTGCCTCCCCAGCCTGGCCAAGGCGTGACACGGGACATTTCCAGGTTTTCCTGCGTCACCAAAGCCCGCCAGCTCCAGCTGGCAGTGCCACCTCCTGAGCCACTGAGTTCCGTGGGGAGTTCCTTTAGAAGCAATTCAAGCTGTCAAAAACCATCCCATCCCTCATCCCTCCCAGCAGCCAGGGCAGCCCTTTGGTACCCCGGGGATACCAGGAGGCAGAACACAGGATTTGCTGTGGGTGAGGTGTTGAGCAAACCCTGTCAAGTAAAAATGAGCACTGTGGCACTGGTTTGGCATCACAAAACCCTCTGAAATAGCACGGACTGCTGCAGGGTTGCTTAGATGGGGCTTGAAGGGGAATTTTTAAGGAAGACAAGCAGAGAAGCTGTGTGAGGTCTCCACCAGTGCGCTGTGTTCCCAAACAATCCCAAAACACCACTTCTGTTCCCAAAGGCCCTTTTGGGATGCGAGCAGCATCTTGTTGGACACCTCTGGAGGCGTCTCATCCCTCACCCTCCTCCTCCTCGCTGCCCCTTCAGCCTCTCCCTGTGCCTGAGCACACAAGGAACGCGTCACCCTGTCTGTGTGTGGGTTCCTGCTGGTCAGGTGCCTCTTCCCACCCTTTCCAGAGCCAATCCTGCCTCGCCAGTTGTCCCCAGCAGGAACTGGGGGGATTTGGGTTGGTTTTTTTCCTCCCCCAAAACCAAGTTCATTTGAAATGGGAATGTCAGAGCCGTGCCAGTCGGTCACACCAAATCCTCTGCAGCCTGAGCCGTGTCCTGGCACCTCCTGGGCCGTGTCCTGGCGCCTCCTGTGCCATTTGTTCTGGGATAAAGGTGGGGAAGAGGCAGGGAGGGACACGGGGAGTGTCGCACACTTGTCACCCCCACGGGATCAGAGCCTGGTCCCAGCCCTGGGGGTGCTGTGCCATCGGTTCCGTGTGGGAATCTCAGCTCCCGTGCAGCCCCGCGGCCGCTCCCGCCTGTTCTGAGCCTGGCCTGGCTCCAGGACAAATGGAAAATGGTAAAATCAGAAGGAAAAATATCCGTATTATCTGCAGAAAAATGATGGGGACAGTGACCTGTGACACCCTGAGCCCTCGGCCTGATGCAGCTGCAGAGCTGCCTGGGGCGGTAAAGGAAACGCTGAGGCTGCAGGAATTGAAACTCTGTGTGTGAAACACGCAGGGAAATGCCTCACTCATAGTCTGAATTATTGATTTAGTAGAGCTCAAGGGGGATGGGGTGTTTGAAAAATTGGAATTGCAGAGTCACAGAATCTCCTGAGCTGGAAGGGACCCACAGGGATCATCCAGCCCAGCCCCTGGCCCTGCACAGACCCCCCAACAATCCCACCCCGGGCATCCCTGGCAGCGCTGGCCAAACGCTCCTGGAGCTCTGGCAGCCTCGGGGCCGTGCCCATTCCCTGGGGAGCCGGGGCAGTGCCCAGCCCCCTCTGGGGAAGAACCTTTCCCTGATCTCCAACCTGACCCTCCCTGGCCCCGCTCCAGCCGTTCCCTCATTTCCTCAATCCGTGAGCTGGAGCCCTTTGTGCGTTGGACGCTTGACCCCACCGCGCCGGTGCACGGAACACGCGGAGGCCGCTGGGCTGGGATGGATCGGGGTTCCCAGCGCTCGGGATTCCGTGGGTTTGGGAGTCCCTGGGATCGGGAAGGGGCCGGCCGGTGACTGTGTGTCTCTCCCCAGGCCTTGTACAAGCTGTACAGCGCGGCCGCCACCCACAGACACCTGTACCACCACGCCTTCCCCGCGCCGCGAGCCGAGCCCGCCGACGGCGCCGACACGAAGAAGGAGTGAGGAGCGATCGGTCCCCGCCGGGCACGGCCGAGGCAGCGCGGACGGCTCCTCCTCGGATCGCCACCCTCACTCACCCCGTGTCCACCCCCGAGCCCGCCGGGAGCAGGGCAGCGGTGCCGCGGGGCAGGGCCAGCATGGGTGTGCCCTGTCCCTGTGTACATACGGCACCGCCGCAGCCCAGAGCTTTGGTTTCTCATAGCCGGCGAGTCCCAGCTCATTTATGAAGCCTTATTTCCCCCCTTCTTAATTAGTCACCACTGAGGAAACGGTAATTTACGTGATACAGCAACTAAAAAGACCGAAGCTTATCCAAAAGCCAATTTATTTCAGGTACTTGAAGAAGTTATAACATGTAACCACGTTTCTTTTCCTTCGTTTAACTGTTTAATTCCATAAACATAATTAAAATGTATTAACTTGCTTTATCAGACACTGTAAGGGCACTTCTGCTATGGTCTGTTAACGGTGCTGTGAGGAACGCGGCCGTTTCTGTTTGTCTGCACAAAGTGTCACTTTGTAGCTGTGCTGGAGGAAGTTTCACTGTATTTCTGTACATATTTATCCATCATAGTGCATAGGATGTGTGGTACAGTTCTATTCTTTTATTGTCAGGACTATTAAAGTTTGCTTTTGGTTCCTAAGAAGTTGGTTCTACAGGAAAAAGTTATTTATTATCCAGGTAAGAGCTGCTCCTCTGGGGGTTTTTTTACATGTTTGGTTTGATTTGGGATTTCAGAGTTGGTGTTTTGAGGGTCATTTATCCACTGACAGACTCAGAGCTTTGATGATCTCAAGCTCATGTGGCTTTTACTGCTTGTTCTAAAAGGCCACAAATCAGTCACACAAACCCTTTGTTCATCGAACAAAATGATTTTTATTGAATTAATAGGATTTACAAGAAATGTACTTTTTTGTCTGCAGTGTTTATTGCACTGAAAAGAACCCATAAATAACGTATCAGGACAATTAATGAACCAAATGGAATTACTGGAGAGGGTAACTGGACAATTAAAAATTTTCCCCAAGTGAGGAGCTTTAAGATAAAAGCTCATTAAAAAAACCAGTAATTGCTGTGACATCCCTGATTTTCCCCGTGGGGTGGCACAGTGGGTCAGACAATGCCATTGCCTTTCCACTGGAGCGGGTCAGATTTTGGGAAATGCAGGATCAAAACCACTCTGCTTAGAGATCTTGGTCTTTAGGAAGGTACAAGTGTCCCCCCTCTGAGTAATCTGTGTGAAAATGAGGAGTAAATCTGGAGTACTAATGAGCTAAAGTAAAAAATAAGGCAACTCGGGCTTCACTTCCGCCAAGCGCTCGGATCCGAAGGGTGAAATCAGCTCCTGGTGGGACTGAACAGGCCCGGGGTTGGTTCTGTACATTAAAGCTGTAAACAGAGCAGAGCTCTCTCAGGAGAGGGATCCCAAATCCCGAGGGACACACCCTGAACGAGGCATCTGGATTTGGACAACGTCTGGAAGCCAGGACATGACAGTTCATCTATCGCCCTTAAAAAATACATAGCCAGCTTTGAATACTGCAGCTGGCTGGGAGGAAAAGAGATCAAGGATCAGAGGACTGATGGAACCGCTGGTTTCTCAGGATAACAAACTACTCCCGGCACGGAAAAAAAGATTAACAAACCATTTCCGCTTTGTATAAACAAACACATAATACATGTAGAAAAATATTCAAGAGGATAATAACAAAGGTGCAACGTCAACAAAAATAAGCTGCCTTTTCAACAAAAGCACTTTTCCTTTCAGAGTTTGTCTGTGAGCGTGAGGAGGAGCCGCCGGAGCTCAGTAGTTGGCGCCGTGCTGCTGCGCGTACCACTGCTGCCGCTGCTGCCGCTGCTCCAGCTCGGTGAGCAGCGCCTGCCTGTAGGCCTCGTACAGCTTCACGATGCGCTCCAGCTCCTTCATGAACAGCAGCTTCAGCATCCCCTGGTACGTGTCCAGGTCGGCCAGCTGGAACAGCTCCCACTTCAGGATGTGGTCGTACCTGCGGGGACAGCACAGGGTTTCTCCAGGCTGGGCTCTCAGCGGTTTTTAGCGATCTGAGTTCGTTTTGTGGGACTGACACCAAAAACAGGAGCTGTGTGTGACGTGAGCTGGAGAAACATCGCAGGGAAACGGCACGGCCCTAACACACCAGAGAACCCCGGGAATGCAGCAGAGCCCCTTAACTGACCAGAGTAAACCAACACAGGCAGGGGGAGCTGGGGGTGCTCACCTGGAGAAGGGAAGGCTCCAGGGAGAGCTCAGAGCCCCCTCCAGGGCCTAAAGGGGCTCCAGGAGAGCTGGAGAGGGACTGGGGACAAGGGATGGAGGGACAGGACACAGGGAACGGCTTCTCACTGCCAGAGGGCAGGGANGAAATGCATTTTGGAAGCACTGAACAGCAATTCCATGCACAACACACCCGGAACATTTAGCGTAAAACATCTGTTAAAATCAGGGTAACACAGAAGAATGAGTTATTCCAGCAGCTCAGGTCCCTCCCAGAAGATGGGACACTGCTGGCCTTCCCTCCCAACTGATCCCAATCCAGCTGTAACGACTGTTCTTGGCTGCTTAACCTCTCCAATTAACCCCTCTTGGTTAATTAGCAGCAATAATCTACAATAGATATTTAATGCAAGCCCTGATGTGGTTCCACCCTCACTGCCGTGACCCTCCTTTCCTGCTTTTCCCTCATACGATCCACCCACAATCTGATTTCCTCAGCTTGGAAACAGGGAGCTGCCTGCTCTGATTACTCCAGAATAAGAGAAACCCATGGAATAATGGAATTATTTGGAGCAGCTGAGGCACAGCAGAAGATGGATTCACCTGAGTGGAGGCTGAGGCTGAAATATCAGTGAATTTCTGGAAATAAGCTGCATTCCCCACTGAAAATCACATTCCAGAGGCATCAGGGAAGCACCAGGATGTGCAGGTGACTTCCAAAGATGCTGTGAGGAATTTCAAGAATTTAACTAAAACTGACCACAGCTCCTGTGAACTTCCTAAAGAACAGTGTCTGTACTAAAGTTACCTTAATGCTGACAGGGCTGCACTGCTAAAATCACTTTTTTCCCCCTCCCAAAAACCCAGAAATAACAAATTGCAGCTGTTTGGAGTTTGACAAAGAAGGGTTTAAAGGTTTCCAGGTGCAGCCACCTTTGGGAGCACCTCTGGATTGCTGAGATCACATGGACAACACCTTTCCCTCTTTCTCCTTTCCCACTCATCAGGAGCCAAATAAATCCCTGGCTGAGAAACAGGAGGTGACCAGAACAGAAGAGGCAGCCAGAATATCCCACCTCAGGGGCTTTTCCCAGGGGGTACCAAGGATTTAAACACAAACCACGACAGCTTCAGCACAAGAGACCCTGATCTGCCCTGAGTACTGACAGCCTGTTGGGAAGGGCTGGAAGAACCAAGTCCTGGGTTTGGATCTGCAAAAGAGGTGGGCAAGAATTTGAACCATCTGCAAGGAAGGAATTTTGGGGTCCTCACCCTCACCCCACTGTGGGAACAGCTCCCAGACTGGGATACCTGACTTGGAAGGGGGACAAAAATCCCATCTGAGAGTTGAGCCAAGGGTTAAAATCAAGTTTGGAGTCTTGGAGGCACCGTGAGACTCCGAGAGCTGCACTTGGGCTCTGCAAACAAAACCCCTGAGATGCCAGGACAGGGGACAAGGATTCCTCAAGGGAACAAAAACTCCTCGATACTGCACTGGTTTGGGATGGAAGGGACCCCAAAGGGACCCCAAAGCCCACCCAGTGCCACCCCTGCCGTGGCAGGGACACCTCCCACTGGCCCAGGCTGCTCCAAGCCCTGTCCAGCCTGGCCTTGGACACCTCCAGGGATCCAGGGGCAGCCACAGCAAATGTGGGAATTCCATCCCAGCCAGGATTTTTTTCCTATAAATAGTATTTTGGTTAACGCCTGCTGGAGTCTCTATTGGGCTTTTCTTAACCCTAATTTTTATCCTCTAGAGAAATTTGTTGAAACAAAACCTAATATTCCTTATTTTTGCCATAATTACCTGCTTTTCTCAACAAAAACAACTGGGCCTTATAACTAAATCAATTCACAGTGCCAGGGGTAAGTAACAAATCATAACAAAATAAACCAAATTATTTCAGTGCAAAACTGTGCTGAAAATGAACAATTTTAAAATTTGTCTCAGCCTACTTGGTATAAAGATATCCCTGATAAACTGTTTAATTTGTCTTGTATTTGTTTCTCAAGTTTCAAGACAAATATCCAAAAGAATCCACACAACACAGGCTGAAATATTTAAAATTAAATTGGCTGGATGTGCCAAAGACTTAAATAAAAAAATGCAGCTGCAGCCAAAACCTGGAAGTATTTCTAGGAAACAAATCCTACAGACCACAGGAACTAAGTGTGGAGCCTCAGTGTACTGGGGGATTTTAGGGCAATTTAAATCTTTATGGGCTGCTGGCAAACCCAGCAGTCACCAGAAGTAATAAAACTCATTCAAATTGTAGTTACTAGGAGCAGGTAATAAAAAAAGAGAATTCTTTTTAGCGGGAGTCACTGAACATCTCAGCCTGAATTTGCAGTTCCAGACTGACCTCACTGCTGTAAAACCGAGTTTCCCCATATTCTCCTTATGAACAGTACATGACTGAATAATTATTAAACCATATTTGGGGTTTTATTGCTTTCTATTCAGGGTTACTGCTCTGCAGAGCTGCACCCATTAGAAAATCTAATTTCTTTATGCTGACTCAAACCTTTTTTTGGAGGAGACTCCCTGCCCCTGTACCAGTTTTTTTTTACAAGATGACTTTTTATTATCCCTTTTAGTTTTTAATTCAATTTCTTAATACAGAAATACAGAAATACAAATGTAGATCTCAGCCTGTATTTGGTCTAAAGGGGCTCCAAAGGAGCTGGAAAGGGACTTTGGACAAGGGATGGAGGGAAGGACAAGGAGAGTGGCTTTAAGCTGGAAAAAGGTAAATTTAGGTGGGGTATTAGAAAGAAATTGTTCTCTGTGAGGGTGGGGAGGCCCTGGCCCAGGGTGCCCAGAGAAGCTGTGGCTGCCCCTGGATCCCTGAAGTGTCCCAGGCCAGGCTGGACAGGGCTTGGAACAACCTGGGATAGTGGAAGGTGTCCCTGCCCATGGCAGGGGGTGGAACTGGATGATTTTTAAGTTCCCTTCCAACCCAAACCATTTCAGGATTCTGTGATTTAAAATTCTTAAAGGTGAAGTAAAAGCTGTGCTGTTTAAAAAGGAATAAAAGAGACATGAGGAAGTTCCACCCTAAAAATGTTTCACATATTTTCTAAGCACGTGGTACCATTCTTGTAAATACTCTGAAGGCAAAACACATCCTTCACTCTCTGACAGAGCTTTCTGCCAGTTGTGTGAGCTGCAAGAAGTGATCACTTAAAGTAATGCCTGAAAGAAAGCAAATTAATGTGATAAACATTTGGTACAACTCCCTCACGCTGTCAACCTCAGCCCTGACGCAGCTAAAAACCAGAGACAGCACAAGCTCTCCTGTCAGCCTTGGAAATTCAATTTTTTTTTCCATTTTCAGTGTGAAATGCAGAAGGAAAAAAAGGCAGAATCTCACTTGACAGGGGCCCTGGCATAGACCTGCAGCCAGTCCGGGATCTCGGCGCTGTGGTAGGGGTTGGCAGGGACCAGCAGGGCCTGGCTCCTCTCCGGGGGCTGCGGCTGGTAGGACACGGGGGGCGGCTGATCGTAACGGGGCACGCTGCAAGGGACAGGGAAAGTGTCACCCCACTGCAATCACGAAGTAATTAACATTACACTGACATTAATCACTGCAAAGGCTGGTGCTGAAACCTCTCGTGGCGTGTTGCCTCAGCAGGCCTGCATTGAGCAACGTGCTGCTGCTATTTGGGTAGAATTCACCTCAGCCCCACTCACCAGAGCACAGCGAAGCACTGGAGCTGTTTTTAGAACACTCAAAAATTACTGAATCAGCCAAATAATGCACCATTTAACATGTTAGAACACATGTATTCAGGCAGCAGCTAATCAGAGTTACTCCAGATAAGGACATCCCCATGTGTTTATCTTTTGTGCCACAAGTTGAAGAACTTTCTCTTCCTGGGTATCAGCACGACAGACTGAGCAGGAGAAATTTACAGTTGGATTTGGTGTGTATAAACAATTAACAGTTGGATTTGGTGTGTATAAACAATTAACTGTTAATTTGGTGTGTATTAACAATTAACATTGGATTTGGTGTATATTAACAATTAACAGTTGGATTTGGTGTGTATTATCTGTATTTTACCTTGAAATTACAAACAGCCAAAATACCCATTTTCATTCCAGACAAGATTTAATTCACGTTTCAGATGCTCAGAGCATCTCCGGGCACATCAGACCAAGTTTCCTTTCAGTTCACATTTGAATTCTGCTCTCAGAACAGAACTTTGCTGTTTTACTGACAGCTGAAGCGCTGCTTTGTTTGATTTAGGAGCAATATCTTGCTTCGAAACTTCGGACACACGAGACAAAACCCCAAAATTCTAAAATTCTTACTGAGAACCGGCGAGGCTGAAAACAAGAATTTTTTGCATTCGATACAAACTCAGCTCCACTTTCCTAAGTGGACAGAGAAAGGCAGGCTGAGCAGGGAGGGTGGGAGGCTCACCTGGGAGCACAGGGGTGTTTGTACTGAGCCCTTTTGTTGATGTGATCCACGTAGTAGACGCCGAACTCCGCGGACTCCACGCGCTCCCAGCCCGGCGGGAGCCCCTCGCGCTCCAGGGGGTGGCTCCAGTGCGTTGTGTTGGTGTTGTGATCGATGTAGTATTTCCTTCCTCGGATAGTCCAGTCCACTGACCAGCCAGGAGGAAGAGGTAAATCTTCAGAACTATGATTTGTTAAGTTTCCTAAAGATGTAGCAGCGATTCTGCCGATGCCTAAAACGAAGGGAGATCGGTGGTCGGTTAAAGATTTACAGAAATTTTAATTTCTGTTAGTAAATTATTACGGCTGCTTCATTTATCCACCAAAAAAAAAAAACCCCACAGCTCTTTTTCTAGTTCAAGTCAGAAATTGAAACTATCCAGAAAAATCACAGAGTCCCAAAGCTTTTCAGGTGAACCAGTCAAGAACAGCAACAGGACGAGGTAAAACAAGAGGAGGGACAAGCAGGGTTGGGGTCCGAGAGCTGACAGGAATCAGCAGCTGATTAAATTCCCACCTTTTCCCTGGAGACAGAGCACACTTGGGATTTATCCATCACTGAATTTAAGAGACTGCTCAGCAGCCCTTTGAAATACGTGTTTTGTTGTAACAGACACAGAGTTTTTACAGATTAGCAGCTGGATGGTGAGAGGTGACTACAGAAACAGCTCCTGTCCCACCCCTTCCCAGGGACACTTGGGGAAATAAAAGCCAGATGAGCAAGCACAGAAAACTCATTAAAAAACCACTCCCAAGACACCCAGCCACAAAACCCCAGCGACATAATCAAGAATTCTGCAGGTTTCTTTCCATCCCTGGGAATTTGCTTTCTCCTGGATGTGCTGGGCTGAATTCAACTCTCTTTTAAAATTCATTTGAAGTGGTTCCCTCCAGTCCCTCACAGTTCTGCACTTAAACACTCCCTGGTTTTAAAGAAATCCCAATTATCTTTTCATCCCACAGCCAGATGCATCTATTCAATCCCATTATCACCAGAGTTTGTGTGTCACTGTTTCCCACAGCCAGCAGAAGGGCTTTGGGAGCCACTTTTCCCACTTTTTTAGAGGTCAGGAATCACCCCCCCACATTTACTGACAGGAATACAGCCCTTTCCTTCTGTTCTTCAGGAATAACATTTTTGTGTGGTTATTTTTTCGAGAGGAGGGAAAGGCAGAGTCTCTCTCATCTAAAATGACAGCCTGAAACCTGGGGTGAGCTATTTCCTAACAAAATATAACAATAATTGAAAATAAAGTTACGGGAAGGCTCCAAACCAACTGGATAAATAAAAAAATAAATTAAAACCCCCTCACAAACATCCTCCTGAGTACTGAAATGTAAAACTTTGTGCTCATCCATAAATCTTTTTCCACGTTCTGAACTGTTTGGCCCTAAAGGACTTTCTCTTGTGTCAGTACTTACCTATTTGTCAGCATTACAAAGGGAAGCTGATGGCTCTGTCCCATCTTTAATTGGGATTGAACAACCTAAACCTTAATTCCAGAGAAAAGAAACATCCTGGAGGTCTCCTGACCTTTGCCAGGACTGAGGCAGGGAAGCTGCTTCAGCCCCTGCCTACAGTGACGGCACTGGTTTGGTTCTCATGCCACTGATAAAATACAAATATTTCAGCTTCTCGGAAATGCTGTGCTTGGGAGAAACAAATCCAGCATTTTCCCCAGTTAGCTGAACCTCTGGGCTGTCATTTCATGGATGTGTAAATGGCGACTGTTAAATCAACACTGCCAGGAGATCTGAACACAAACTTCACTGAAGGAAAAAAAAAAATCCGTATCTTTCTGTTTACTGTTAAAAGCTGCACATCCCTGTATTTTTCTTCCAGTTCCTCCTCCCTAAATCGTGGCTTCAAACCCATAAATATTTATTTTTACTCCTTGGGGTAAAGGTTAATGCTTCCCAACATTTGGAAGAGGTGCCATCCTCTGCACCACGAGTTCTCCTGACACGTGGATTCTCCCAATTTCCAAGATGCAAAGAACAAAAATAACCCCAGATCACAAATATTTTATCCATTCCTTTTGCCATTTTGATTTCACATATGAAGAGGCAGAGCCAAACCATTAAAATAAACTTATACAGATGTAGAAATTCCCAGTTTTGAACAGTGTTCCATGGACACCAAATCAAAGGCCAGATTTATAAACTGATGGTTGTAACTAGCATTTTTCCCTTAAAACCCAGATTATATTGGAATATTCTCCGTGCTGGAAGTTTTAAGATGTTGATATTCACAGGGCCTTAAAGCCATCAACCACCGTGGCAGGAAAATCAACAATTAGTACAATTTAGATATTTTTTCCTATAAAATTATTTTTTAGAGATCAAAAGAAATTGTCTGTTGGTTTTCCTGATAAACCTCAGATGTTCCTTTGGGGGAGGATGGATACACACTTAAGAGAAAAAGCTCCTCCTATAGCTTTGAGCAGTAAGAGGAAAATTAACTTTTAAATATATATTTATAGATATACACACACCTGTAATTTCAACAATAAGACTAAACAACACTTGGAAGAGTAAATTCCTGTGTGATCTTTTCCAAAGGATAACCCAAAGAAAATTCCAAGACAGCCTAAATTCGTGGACTGCCAGGAATGGCATCTTCTGCATTTAAATTCCAGGGAAACTCTGAGCCCTAAAGCATCTTCACAGCAGCCCAAAGCTCCAGGCAGGGTTTTCCTGCAAGCACCTGGGATATTCCCTGCATTAGGGGCTGGCACCAGGTTGATGCATCCCAAATAGAAAAGCTCAACAGTTTTGATACAAACAGCTGGTGTAAAAGCTGGGATTTCCCTGGGATGGAGGATGTGATCCCTAAACTGACCAAGTTCTCTGTAACTCTCAGGGTTTTCTTGCTCACACACTCTTTGAGCTGTAACAAGACACAAATCCTCATTTTTCCTGCTTTCCCAAAGAAACAGAGTTGTTTAAATTCTCCACTTTTCCCAAATGCCTCCTTTCCTCTGCTTAGGGATGAGCACTCTCTGGAGTGGCACTATCAAATCTCAAGGATGGTCAGCAAGCAATTTAAATTTATGCATTTGTAAAACCTTTTCAAAAGGTCTCTTTTGAGCATGTCAAGCCTCACCTGGTAATTCTGTTTATAATGGTATAGTATAGTATAATATATAATATAATATAATATAATATAATATAATATAATATAATATAATATAATATAATATAATATAATATAATATAATATAATATAATATAATATAATATAATATAATATAATATAATATANNCACATGGAGCGACAGAAGAAGGTTTTAATCTTGAGTTAGATTTGTTTGTGCAAATGAAATAATAATAATACAATATAATTAATATAATATAATATAATATATAATGGGGTATTTTTTGGTTCAGCTGTTGCCTTTAAGGAACATCAAGACTGAAATTATTTGAGGCTTTAATTTTCCTGCCATTTCTAAAATCTTCAGCTGAAGATCTTGAATTAATTACTTTTGAGCACCACACTGCAGTGCACTTTATCAATGCAAGGAGTTCCTTCTCCTTAAAATGTAATTTTAGCTAATAAAGTCACAAGTGTGAACAATCTGTAGTGTGTTCTTCACTCGAGAAGGAAAAAAGGGACTGTCAGAGCTTTCCCAGCCCAGTAAAAGGGGTTTATTCCGAGGGAACTCTGCCTGGAGAGAAATCCAAGCCCTCTGGAGCAAAGATTTCCAGGCCAGTGAAAGGCAGTTCTGGAGTCTGTCAGGTGGGAAGGACAGCAGAGAAATCTCATCACCAGCATAAAGGGGAAAGAGCAAAACCAGAGGAGAAAGTCTCACTTGGGTAGAAAATGCAGAGAAATTTCAGAGCCCAGGAACTCCCCCAAAAGTGACTTCACCCAAATTTCCAAGCGTTGCAGAACAAATCTTACAAAACAGTATTTGTCTTTAATTAGCCCAGTTGTCTGGAGAGCCTTTTTTCAGGATGCCAAAATCCTCTCCCTTCCCCTCATCAGAGCGGGGTGAAGAGCAGGAAGAGAAGATGAACAAACTGTTTCATTTTAAAGGAGTTAAGTAATAATAAAATAACAAAAAGTTCCAATAACTCTCCTCTTTAGCCAGCTCTGCAGGGCCCAGGCCTTCCTAACCCACTCCAAAGCTTCTGAAGGAACTTCCTGAGCACAAGAACCTCTTTTGTTGGTGGGAATGGGGCGTTCCAAGCAAGCACAAATTCACAAATAGGAAATGACAGCAAGAACTCTGGAAGCTTCAAGAATTATGCTGCAAAATTCCTGCAAAATCAGCACAAAAGAAGAAAAGAGGCAGGCACTGCCATTTGTTTAAAAATGAGAGAAGTGCACACGCAGAAAAATAAAATTTGTGGCTATTTCAGCTCGTTTTATGTCATAGTTTGTGTTTATTTTGCTCTTATATTAAATAAATTTGCAATTTTTCAGGGGTACAACTTAACAGAAAAACCAAAAGCACACTGGATTCTCTGTTAATTTTCTCCTGTGACATCCCAGTGAACTCATCACAATCCACCACCAGCAAGTGCCTTTACAGTGTGATTTCAAGCTCAGCAATTTTCATAGACACAGAAGAACGTTTCAGCTTACCGCTCACACAGGTACAAATAACTCTGAGGTCTTGGTTACAAGTTAGTTCCAATCTACACTGTAGGTATAACTTCAACCACAGACCTCCCCAAAACTTTAACCTAGAAGAGAGGAAAGAGATGGCGAGGAAAGACAGGTAAAGTCTCTTAGAATTAAAAGTTTGAAAAGGACACTAATTTAAAAAAAAAAAAAAAAATTAAGAAATGCCACAGAGGTAGCTAAACGTACAAAATTAGGAGGTATCTCAACTGAAAATGCAGTTTGGTCAGGAAAATCAGCAGCACTGAATTGCTAATTAGAAACAAACTGAATGAAAATATGGAAAGGAGGAGATGGCAGAAGCGAAGCACAATGAGGGAGAAAACACGACTTTTCAAGGAGAAATGCCCATGGAAGGACACGGCAATGCTGAACCTCAGCTGCTGGAAAACCACAGCGCTGCCCTAAAGACCGGCCTGAACGCTTGGAAGATCTCAGTAAGAACATGTCTGCAACTTCTGTCCAAATCACAAAGAGGAGAATCTCGGTTTTGCACGAAAGCTGAAATTCACAGGCACCTCTTCGCTGCCACACTGCAGCTTCCCAAAAATCAGCTCAGTGTGACCACCACGAAATATCACCAGAGCAAGAACACCTCGTGCTCACCAGGCAACATTTCCTTGGGAATCCACCCAAAACACACCGGGACCTTTGCAGGGAGGGTGGCAGAGGAGGGAAAGGGGAGGAGGCAGCGTTTACAAACTCCAGCTAACTCCAGACTTTTCATTTGGAAGTGCAGGCATCAGGCAATTCTGCCATCAATTATCTCAGTGAGGAGAAACGACAATGGAGATGGGTAAAGGAAAAGTAATTGAGACAAAGACAGTGAAAGCAACAGGCTCAGTGTTCTGGAAGTGCAAGAAAAAAGAAACAATTACAGAGAGAGTTGGATAACTCAAGGGAAACACCGAGGGTGTGAAGGCAATGGATGGTTCAAATAAAAAGCAGCTTAATGGTGACATGAAGGATGTAACAAAATACAAAATTTTCTTATTTCGGGCCACATAATTCTCTAAGAAAAAGGAAAAGAGGACTTTAAAAGTTCATATGGAGATGAAAAAAACTGAGGAAAGGGAAAACACTGGCAATTGAAAGGCTCATCTTTGTCTCTACCTACGAGTGCATGACATTAAATACTCACCCATCACAAAACCCGTGTAGAATTTGTTCAAACTATTAAATATAAAAGTATGAGAGTGAATGACCAAACCAAGCAAACTGCAGCAGCTCCTTTGTGATCTCCAGGGCTAAGGGGGCACAGCTCAACAAACAGCAGGAAAAAAAAAATCTGTTTAGGAAGAAGATGTTGCTACAATTGAGAAAAATATGGCTGTGGAGCCCTTCTTTTAAAAATTTCATATATTAAGCTCCACTTCCAAGCTAGAGCTCCATTCCTGGAAATCTCCTCAGCAGCCACAGCTACTGAAGTAATTCTGAAGGTTAAACTGATGGATTGGTTTGGGAAATCCTCCCCTCCTGCCTCTCCTCCCTAAAATTTCCCAGCACACACTCCCAGGTGCTTGCTACCTGGACCAGGTAAATGTTTAATGACTGCTGGATGACCGGCAGAGGTGGAGGGTTTGCACACAAAATCCAGGCAGATCAGATTTATTAACATTTAGCAAAATAAAGGAGGATTGAAGTAACAGGCCTTAAACCCCAGTATTTCAGAATTTCCTGGCTGGCACTTCCATTTTTCATGGCAGTGTTTCTGTGGTGAAGAAAACCCAAAGCACTGACAGGTTCTAATCCCACACACGAGGTCAGCAGAATTAAAAGCTGATGTTCTTCCTGGCAGATTTATTTTTCTAGGCAGGAGATTTATTTTATTAGACACTAATTACTATTTTGTTTACAGATTAGAAGTGACAACGTATTTCATGTTGAAGGTCCATTATTCACAGGTTTGAAATGTTTGTTTCAAACTCCTCCTCGAGCACGGGTTTTGAGGTATCAAATACAGAATCAAATATTTCAGAAAAGGAATATTTAATGGATTCTTCTTTCTGATGCTGTTCTGCTTTACAAAACAAAGGCAAGTTCCAGTGAAACTAAGGGGGCACAGGAATATTTACAACCAATATTAAAAGCTAAAAGAAAGGAGTCAAGGATTAGGAAGTCAATTTCAGCCCTAATTAGATGCCAATTTGCTAATTACGCAAAGCAGTCATTCCTCCCTTTGACTATTTATAAGGAATTATTTTAATTATTGAGGTCAAATTCAAACAATGAAATTAAATAATAAGATGATAATTAAAATTTAATGAGAATAATAAAAATAATAATAATAGCTGCTGCAATGTTGTAATTTAGAGCTGTTGGTTATTCCCTACAGCATGAAAACAGGAGATGCCCCCCAATAAATAAAATTCCTTGTTAGCCAGCAACTGATGTGTAGAGGAGATGCACATAAGCCTGGCATTAAAAAACCCAAAACTTGCTTGACCTTACTCCACTTAATAAAATAACCCTGGTTTAGGTCTGTTTTTACTTTCTGGATATGTGTGATCTGTGATCAAACTCTCAATTCCAATTACTCAGATCCCAGCAATGCCATGAAAAAGCAGCTCTGTCCTACATAGCTTAACCCTAAAAACAAGATCCCCACCATCCTCTGCACCCGAAACTCCCACCAAAACCAATTTCTAACAAAAACAACAACGAATCCTTACCTGAAATGTGCCTCCCATGATTCTGGGACATCCTCTGGAAAAGATCACTGTTGTGTTCATAATACCTGTAGTCCTCGTGCAGGCGGTCGTTCAGCTGACGTCTCCTCTGCGCCTCGTAGAAATGATCGTAGAAATAGCCCCGGGCTCCGGCGTCGCCGTTCTCCAGCCCGGGACCGGCCTCCGACAGGAAGGACTGCGAGGAGGAGCCGTATTCCCTCGGCACCTCGGCCAAGCTCCTGGCCAGGTAGGAAGGTGCAGACAGTCTGTTGCTTTCTCGCCTCATGATCTCGTGAGGCGGCCTCTGCACCGGAGTTCGGAGGAAGCTCGGGTTCCTGGAGACAATTCCATCGCCGCCGGGGGCGTAGGCAGAGGACGCGGAGTCGGGAGGGCAGATGTCAGTTCGTCTTGGAATGGTCGGGCCGTGCCGGACGAAGGAAGGCATCAGATCTGACAGAGAGCACGCAGGAGAAGTAAGAACTCTGCCCGTACAGTATCTGACCGGCCACGGTGATTTACACCCCGAAACGGAGGAATTCACCTGCAGAACACACTTGAGGCACCTCTCATGCCCGTGCACACGTGATGGTAAAGCTGCAGAGCGTCCTGGTGCAGCAGAAACCAGCACGCCCCACACCAGCAGCGAACTGGTGCCAGGACAGAGCAGTTCTGCCAGCAAAACTGCAGCTACAATAAACAAACCAACCCCAAACCCATCAAAAAAACCACACAAGCAAAAAAAAAACCCCAAACCACCCACACTGTGCTGTGGCTACATCAGTCAGGGTTCGTATCTCCCTGTGAGAAGGGTCAAGAAAATCCAAATATCCCGGCTACTACTTCATTGGGAACGTTGTCCTCACAAACTGGGAATGATAAGACGTTAATGCCCACAGGACTCCAAGATAGAAACAGGAACAGAATTCATACTGCCCCCACTAATCCCAAAGTCACGAAGGTCAGCCAGAAAAACGCTGTCATTCCACACACGTGAAGTTCTCAAATTATCATGGAGACTTTCCACTTTCTCCTTTACAGTTTCACTGCCTCCCTTCAGTAAGTGAAACATCCCTCCCGTCCCTCCTTCTACTTTCAACACGGTATAAATAAGTAGTTTCTCTCCAGGTAAGTCAATACAAACGATAACTTTCATTTAGAAAGAGGTTATGCCTATTATTAATCACTCTTTATTAATAACAACTTACGGTTAAAATCTGGTGCACTCCAGAAGGCGCCAGCAACAAATACATTCATTTATTTATTGTGTAAACAAACCCATTTCAGTCTCGGGTTGTCTTCAAAGACCAACAAAACCAAACCCAAGCGCTCTTTCCGTGTGCATTCATGGTGCTGCGTCCAGCCCTAGGAGCACAGGGCTGTGGCAGCAGAGCCACGGCAAGATCCGTGCATCCCAGGTGACCTCGCCAGGCTGAGTCACGGGCAGGACCTGGAGCGTTTGCTTCCGCAAGGATTTTATGCAACTGCCTGGCGGGACAGTTATCTCACCGCACAGCGCCCACATCGGGAGAACAACCGCTCCGTTCTGGAAGGAGCGGGGTCACGGATCCACGGAGCCGCACAATGGTTCGGGTTGGAAGGGGCCCCGAAGCTCACCCAGGTCCAGCCACAGGGCCACCTTCCACTATCCCAAGCTGCTCCAAGCCCCATCCGACCTTGCGATGTCTTCGGTTCATGCAAAAACAACGCCTGGAGACTGCCTGAACCCCGGCCTGCCGAAACTGAGGAACCGAGGACCGAGGAAATCATAAAACCCACCAAGTTTGGGTACGGCGAGCACCCAGTGGAACAACGCGTGCAGGGCTCGCTTTGAAACTCGGGCTTCCTTTCAGTTTTAACTTCCCTCCGTCATCTCCCAGGGCTCACAACACGATCAAACACACATTTACAGGGAGAAATACCCCCCCCACACCCCCACAGGGATAAC
>VZTF01007759.1:7069-24568 GCA_013397755.1 Cnemophilus loriae
CCGGTATCGGTCGGTGTCTTAGCTCGGTCCGGCGCGGAAGATGAAATGCTTCTCGCGGTACCTCCCGTACCTCTTCCGGCCGCACGGCGCACTCCGCTCCGCCAGCTGCCACGCGGAAGGTACGCGGGGCGCGGGGGGCGCGGGGCCGCGGGCGGGGAACCGGCGGACACGGCCGGTGCCTCCCTTGCACCGGCGGAGCCGCCGGTAAACGCCGAGCCGCGGGACCGGCGCGGGAGTTGCGGTGATGGTGCTGCACGGCTCCAGGTGTGCGTAGTTTGTAGATGTGGCCTTAAATGTATCCGGATATTCCCGAGGAAATGGAACAATCCTGCCGTGCTCTGCCCGCCTCCGGTCACCCGGCCCCCTCCCGCCGTCAGCAGAGCACGTTTCCAGGTCTTGGCGAAACAGTTCTGCAGCAATTTGGGAAAAAGGAAACGTTTCCAGCAGTGTTTCAACCTTGCATTTCCAGGGTAGGAATGCAAGGTAGCGGGACTGTGTTTGCCCAGACTTCCGTGGGACTCTCGCAGCGGAGAGCCCATTCTTGCGGGTTCACCCCCGTGTGACGCGCTGTGGCAGCTGTCGGACCGGTCTGCGGGTCATCCGCAGGCACCGAACAGCTGCGTGGGATTTACATTCCCGGCACTGCTGCTCCCCGAGTGGAGCCACGGCGGTTTTCCTCATTTGCCCTAAACAAAAGCAGTTAATGAGGAAAACCACCACCCTGTCACCCAGTTTTCTGCAGACCCATCAGTCTGTGTACATGACTGAATTGCCAGCCTGATCCAAGAGGAAAATCCAGGCGAACGCTGGAGGGATGTTTGGTTGCTGAGGATGTGGAGTGGAAGGGGCAAGCAAGGAGCACTTAGCAGCAGATGAGGACACTCCAGGCTGAGTTATTACAGCTACTCAGGTTGAGGTTGCTGTAGTTCAATCCAAGCAGACAGTATAGACTTTTTTGTTTTAAAGTTTCTCTAAAGTTCTAAGCAGATAAAATTATCCAAGTAGATAACTGACTCTGCAGTTCTTTCTTTGAGAATTTTCCTGAAGATTTCTTTTGTTTTCATGTTGACTTTGTCCAAAGGCACAGTCCCTTAGGATATCCTGAACAAGTCACTTCTGGATTATTGTACAGGAACAAGTAACTCAGTGGAGAAGCACATCTATGTGCTGTTTTAAGGGAGGTCCTATGACAGGACTGAAGGGGAAAAAAAAGGTTAAAGAAAAAATGTAAAAATGTCACACTGGTGTGCTATGCATTCTTCTCCATAGCAAACAATATAGAAAGAAAGAAACTTGAACAGCACTCTTTCTTAGACCATGATTAGATTCATATAATAAACTTAGGGTAAAACTGAGGTCTGGAGAGTTTAAAGGACCCTGTTCCACCCTAACTCATTAGCAAAACCAAGAAGAGAACCCAGGTAAGAGCTGCCTCCTGCCTGAAAAAGCAGTTTAATAAATAGCTTAAAAACCCCCAGTGGGGTAAATACTATGTATTTGGTAATGAATGTTTCTTTCAAGGCCCCTGAAGAACGGCTGGCACCGCGCCAAGGCTCCGCCTGGGCTGCAGCTGCCGAAACACAGGGCAGGGACTGTCTGCAGCGGGGGCGAGCACTGGCCCGCGCTGCAGCCTCGCTCCGCCCTGCCGCTGGGTACACAGAGTCCTTGTTCTCGACCTCCAGCATCCTCCGAGAGAGGGCTCAGCCTCCGGAGTTGTCCCGAGGGGCGCCAGGACGAGCGCTGCCTGTTGGCTCGGTGCCGGTGTCGTGCCCACTGCCACCGCCCAGCCGTGAGCCCGTGGCGAGCTCGGCCGGAGCTCGGCTGGCAGAGGGAGCTTGGCTGGCCGGCCAGGGGGCAGCTCTCCTCTTATCAGCAATCCAGGTCTGTCCTGCAGCAGTTGAAACAGAAAGAGAATTTACATTTGATCTTCAGAAATTACATGAGCTTCCAAATTACACACTGAATGTCAAGAGAGCAGCACAGGTAAATTCTGATCCCTGCATCTTGATATGTCACAGCAACTCCTCCATCATCTTTTGAGTAGCTCCTGTGTCTTTTCCTGTTTGGAAGTTATGATAATTTCCAGAATATTTGTATAATAGTACCCTGGCTCACAAACGCTCCAAAGAGTGGAGCGATGCCTGTGTTTCAGTAGCCCTGCGGTAACTCTGTTTTCTCTGAAGCCTTTCACAATTTTCTGGTTTTCCACATCTCTCAGTTTGTGTCTACGCTCTGAACCAGCATTTTAGGAGGTTCCAGTGGAAGTGACATGAAGGCCGAAATGTTCAGTCACTTACGTTAGAGCTGATACTAAAGCTTAGCTCAAAGGTGCCCTTAAGCTAGAGGGTTAGCTTTGTAGGGGTCTTTAAGACAAAAGCTCAGCCAGAGGCACCTTAAAACTAAGCTCTTTACCTTAGGGGCACCTCTAGGCTAAGCTTTTGGCTTTTGAGTGATGCATGTAAAAAGTAATAATTATTTCCTCATGTGCTCCAGACAGCAGATTCCTCCATGGGTAACCACAGAAAGTGTGGTCAGGTTTCAGTGGGATCAGTAGAGCAGGCCAGTTAACAACATGAAGGAAGGTCTGCTTGGGAACTAAAATGTGCCTCAAAGCTCCTGGTCCCTGACGCCAGCTTGGAAGTGCGATGGAGCTGTGAAGGAACCAGCTGGCTGGGGGCTGACGGGCTCCTCTGCTGCCCTCAGTCCTGTCACAGAGCAAACCTCCGTCCACATGCTGTCACAGAAAATCGTTCACCTGGACTGAACTTAAAATAGTCAATTTTCTGGTTTGGAGACTTTACCTTTGTTTTTATGATGACTATTACACTTACCACCAGCTTGTCAGTTTTGTTCCTGCTGTGTTGACCACAAGTGTATTTATTTTCCTGGTGAGTCATTCCAATGGTTCCGACCTGAGTTAATCAGGCACCAGCAGCTGCGAGCTTCATGGAAGTCCTTATGACTCTGGAGGGAAACCCACAGAAACTAAGTTTACAGTGGTCCTAATTATTTCTACAGGACGGTGTGTGGAGTAGAGGTACAGTACAATTGTGAAAGTATGCAAATATGGTTTGGTGTAATTAATAGTCTATAATTACATGAAGAGAGGCCATTAGTGTAAGGCTGATGGAGGAGAACACTGGGTTAAGATTGAGCTTTCTACAATAATTGCATCTCCTGATTTAGCTGTTTTGCAGTTTCTCATTCTGAATCCCACATCAACCCTTGTCTTTTGAGTGAAGAACATCAGACTGGCTCTAATTTCAGGTTTTACATTTATCAGGACTTGCACTACGTGCAAGAGTCCAACTGCCTGGTCAGTTCATTCCCTAATAGTAAATGAGGTTAATTCTGTGTGGCCGCAGAGAACTGGATTGTGGCTAGGGGGAAAAGGGCTAATTCTCTATCCAAAATACAAGGCATAGTGTCAAACTGAAGCAGTGTGCAAATTATTTCTTCTCCCAGTGAGCTTAAGGCCTTGTTTCTGTGATACCCATTTCTTCTCTTTTATTCCTGTTTGCCTGAGGGAGGGAATCCCAGAGCATGGCCCCGTTGCTGTAGCAGTGCCTGGTGTGAGGCAGGTGATGTGCCACAGCAGGGGGACAGGAGAGGTGCCACGTAAAAGTGCTTCATGTCTGTAAGTGAGCTCTGATAGCAGAAACATTTTTATATTGAGGCCATGATCCCTCACATGATCTTACAGTGCTGTGAGTTTACAGCCAGAAGTGATAAATCTCTGCTGAAAAAGGTGTTTCTTAAAGGAGGAAAAAGTAAAAATCCTGGTAGCTCCTAGGCTCAGACACAGCCTGATGTGGCGATCAGCTCTAATTATTTCAAGAGTCTGTGCTTTTTTGCACCTATTTCCCAGGCTCATAACCTCATTTCTGTTCTCTCAAAGCTGTTGGGTAGAAAGTGGGGTTGAATTTCGTTTGAGTCGTGGGCGTGACATTGAGCTACTGTTTTAAACAAATTAATGTTCATATTCCCCTGTGAGCCTTCTGAGTGAGAGCATAAGCATTGCCGAGGGCATCGTTGGGGTGTTCCCTCGGGTTGGGCAGTGGGCAAGGCCACAGGACTTGTGTGGAGAGCATGAGGTTGTCTTTGATCAGACTTTGGGGGTGATGAGCGGAATCAGAGTGCTCTGTGGGCTGGTTTGTGGGACCATACATCACGGGTGGAGTAAACTGGAACCAGTCTGCCCTTTTAGGTTTTGCTCTTGAGCAATACTCTTTGTGCTGGTTGGCCAAGAAAGGGAAAATTCCTCACCATGGAGTTCATTATAGAGAGTAGAGTTGAATATAGAGCAGGAGGTGATTCTGCTGAGGTTGGAGTTTTGAAAGTTTTGATTAAATGCAGTTGAAATGGTGGCTCTCAATTAGCTCTGCCAGGAGGGGGTCATGAGAGACACTTGTGGTTTGCTTAAATAACTCATTGAGGGCGTTGTATGTGGTCTGTGCTGAAGCTTGGTCTCCAGGCCTCGAAGCTGCAGATTTTACCTTAAAAAAGCAAACGAGATATTACTTGTTTGCAGGAGACAAACTCCACCTGCGAGGAGATGTCACTGCTGGGCACGGCAGACACTCAAACTTCTGCTCAAAAATANCCCTGCGCGGCCGGGGGCGGCGCCAGCGCCTCTCGGTGCCCGCCGGCTCCCGGGCGCGGCGGCCGCTCTGGCCGCGTCCTCTCGCCTCTCCCCGCGGGGTCTGGCTCCCTCCGGATCTGACATGGCTGCGGGGGGTGCTCGGAGGGGCCCCGCATCTCCCCGCCCCGACCGGCGCTGACCCGCCGGACGAGCGCTCGTCTTTAATGACGGAAAATGTCGCTAAGGGATTTTTTTATCAAAAATACTTGTAGTTGTGAATGCTCCATCCTGGCGTTGGAGGATTTTGAAAATTATTTTTCGTCTCCCCCAGTTTGTGCCGGGATGCTGCTCCCCACACCTCTCCCACCGTGATCCCATTCCTGTGTGTCCATCGGCCTCTACAGGCTTCCTGGAGCTCAGACTTCCTGCAATTTTCCATGTCGAAAAGCTCCAACAAAAGTATAAGCCGAATTACAAGCCCATTTCCAAGATATCTCTGGAGATATTTCCATTCTGTGACTGTATTTTCCTCGCTACAGATGGATTCAGCTGTAGCTTCCCAGCGTTCTCCTGTTGTCTATATTTAGTTAGTGCTTAAATCAGCACAAAGGTGCCTTCTGTCATCCCTCCCACTCGGAAGGGACCTGATGGAGGTTGCAGGGAAATGCTTCAGAGTGAGAGGGAAGAGCAGCTGGCGGGGGCTGAGCTTCAGAGCAGATCTCGGGCTGCGGCTGCCTTTAAATGGAGTTATTTTAAGCACTTGTGGGGAAGGCAGGATGGTGAGTGTGGTGTGGTCAGGATGACCTACCAATAAGAAGAAACAGAGAAATTGTCTATATTTGTTGTCCCTGCCACGGGCAGCTTTGTATATCAGTGGAATTGCTGAAACCATTCTCCTGCCCGGGGCCAGGGCCAAGGGTGCCCGTTTTCCCCAGCGTCATGGGCTGCATTTGACACAGCCACAGGCACAGCTCAGTGCCTCTGATCAGACCCAGAGATGTGTTTAGCTGTTGTACTGGTTCAGTAGACCAGGTGGGAAATACCCAGCAACAGCCTGCAGCCCCTTGGGTTTTGGGCACCGTCTCTGCCAAGCCCACCCAGGAATGTCACAGGTCACCACATGCAGGGTCACAGGGCCACACATGGGACTCAATGAAAACATTAAAAAACCCGATAATTTGAGATTTAACCTTTTTTTTCTCTGCAGGCAGCTTTGCAAAACAAGGTCACCAAAAAGTCTCCGAAGTTCCCTAAATATGTTGATGTTGTGGTGGGGCTATGCAGGTGTACTTGCTGTACATGAGACGCTGCTCTTACTGTGAACTCCTTGTGTTACACCAGTCACCCAACAAACCGTGTTTGATACTACACTCTAAATAATTTTCTGACATGGATTATAAAAGAAAACCAGGCTGTCAGAGGCTGATCTGGCTATATTTGGGAAATAAACACACTCTCAGCTTTGTAAAGCCATATGGTGGATTTATTCACAATCAGCAGTTCCTTTCAAATGCAAGTTCATGTCATTTAGTAATACATTTTCCAGTATACAGCTCAGCACTCTGTTCTCTCTGTTTCCTCTTCCAGCGTGTGATCTGGGAGCGGTCAGCTGGCTGCGGCCATGGGCCACCTCTTGTCTCGGCAATGCACATTCAGCAGTATAATTAAGCACTTATATTAGTGAGTTCTTACCAGCTCCTGTGGTCTTCATCAGCAGTTTTTGTCCCTGCTCGTTTCCAGTGCTGCCGGCTGCTATTTTCTTTTCTGTGCAGTGTTGCACAACAGTGCAACTTTTGGCTTGGTTTTTTCTGGAAATAGGGCTGTAAGACCCTGCATGGAGTGCGTGTCCGAATGGCCGTCAGACCCGCTCTCCTCCACTGCTTCAGGCACTTGCTTGGCCAGCTCCAGCCCTGGGCTTGGGGGTCTCAGAGGCACCAGCTCCATGGGAGCATGGACAGGGGGACATCCTCCTTGTGCCCTTTGGGATGGAGGTGGTCTCACCCCGAGGGAGGGGGCTCTGTGTCCAGAGCCAGTGCCAGAGATGCTGGGCACAGGTCCCTGGTGCTGCCGAGCAGGGTCTGCATGCAGGCAGGTGTGCTCAGCATCTGGCCAGGGCGCATCCAGTCCCCATCGTGGCTGAGGTCCCCATAGTCCCCATAGTCCCCATAGTGGAGAGCATGAGAGCTCGTGTAGCTGTGAGCAGTGGAGTGCTCTCCATGGTGGGGCAGCCTGTGTCCCCAGGATGGGGCCCTGGGGGGGCTTCAGGAGGGCTCCTAGCCTGAAGATCTGGAGTTCTGCAGCTTGTGGGAGGAGAAAGTCAAGAGTTGCTGAGAGGTGCTCATTTTCAGGAGATGAAGGATGGCAGTGACAATTCCCGGTGCATGAGTGGGTCCAGGCCTGAGGACACCTGGTTCAGAGCAAGAAGAAGGGCTTGGCCCTGTGTGGGGGGAGCAGGGGCTGCCCAGGGCTGTTCCGTGCCCCCAGGGGTGTCCTGTGCCTTCCCTGGAGGCAGACAGTTCCCCACGTTCTTCTGAGGGTTCTGTGTCCTGACTGCGAGCGCGTGCACAGCTGCACAGCAAAGGTATTGCAGAATTACAGTCCCTTGCTGCTTGGGCTGCCCTGAAATCTTCTTCTTCTCCTTTTTGTGCTGGCTTTGTAATTTCTCAAGGGTAGTTGTCCTTGAGAGGAAAGATATTGCAGGTTTGCTGTGCTTGACGTCACTCCCTGTGCTGTTGAAACTTAAAAGCCATGAAATTCACACTGATGGATTTTCACGTGTGAGTCTGCAAAGGGCACAGAGAATGTTTTTGATGGACTGTCATGCCCATATTTTTCTGACACCCATTTTTGGAGGGCAGGAGTGAAGGGAACCTTGCTGTTACACCTTTGACATTCTGTTCCCATAAATCTGGGTCTCAGAAAAATGGAGCACCGGAGCCTCTTTGTTACAGCCCGTTGGCAAAAGGTGTGTATGATGGTGGTGGATAGGTCTAAAATAGACTCTGCAGTCAGCAGGATGAAAAGTGACTCTTTCTCGTAGGTTATGGCAGGTTGGAGTGGAAGGGCTGAGCGAGCTAAGTGTGGGAAGTGGTGGGGATGAGCTGGGGAACCAAGAGCTGCCGGGGGAATGCCTGCGGTTCATGTGAGGGAGCGGGGTGCAGTCTTCTGTCCAGGACATCCTTTTGTGGCAGTACCGTGTGTGTTGCTGCCCAGTGGCGGAGGGAGTTGCTAATATGTGTGACCTGATGTGAAATACACTGTCCAAATGCCTCTTTTTAATGAGCACAGGTACTTGTTCTCTGTCAGCCGTCACGGTCAGAGTGCTACAAGCTGGCACTCAGCAGCTGTGTAGACACGGTGTGCAGGATATACAGAGTGTGCAGCATTCCATGGACTGCGCTGAGCGTCCACAGAACACACGGATGGATGGACAGTGTTCATGCTAATGAATCAATTACTCTCTGTGCACAGATGATTCTCCCTTTAAATGTTCAGAAATCACTCACAAACATAACAGGAATGGAATCAGTTTTGTTTATTTGATTGGATTAAAGTAGCTGTTTTCCCGTGTTTACGAGGGCAATTGGATTTAATATTACTTTGCATATTGTTCCACTCTTCTCTTCAGGGGAGTAGTTGTCTGTTTTAGGAAGTAATATTTTTTAAAGGACAATAAAATCTTAATGATCACATTTCAATGTAGATTTCTATGCCTAATGTCATACTGACCTCATTGCTGATGTTGTTGTTGTATGTAATTCAGGAAAAGGCCTTGGGAAAGGCACGTGTGCATGTTCCTGTGTGCTGGAGCCCATGTGCTGCTGCTTGATTCATGGCTGGGTCGGGGCTATTAGATTTCCTTCTCCCAGGCATTTTATAATCTGTTTAACATAACACAGTCGTTTGTCTTGTTTGCTGACTGCTTAACAGATGGATATGTGATTTTCGTAATTACTATGTGAACGTTAATAAGACATGATATCTTTTATTAATTAACAGTTTTCCAGGTTTATTTTTCCAAATGACATGAGGTAGATTATATGTAAATATTAGTGACATACAAATATTAGTTTTACAGCACTGGCATTCTGAGAAGTCAGGCAAACTTTTAAGGCTCTCCCTGGTGTCTCTTGTTTTTCTTTTTCCCCTCCCCTAAGCTGTACTTCATGAAGATTCTTTGGTAGCACAGTTGGGTTTATGTTTTGTTAAAGGTTGGTCTCCCCTTAGTGTAAGGAAAGCTTAGACCTGGCTGATGTCCTAGGCCATCCTCTGTATTCATCCTGCCGGTGCAGTGTTTTCCAGCCCATTTCCATCCTCATGTGATGCTATCGTCCCATCTTTCCTGCTGGAGATCTCCAAAAGTGGGAATCAGTGCAAACAAGTATGAAGGCTGTACACCACACACAAGAGAAAGCTTCTCTCACCGTGGCCACGGCCGTTCCTGGGAGCTCTCCCTGCTCCGTGGCTGAAGAGGAGCCTGGAGAGAGGAGGTCCGTTCTCCTGGGAAGCGGCGGAAGGCTGGCAGTGCCAGGCAGGGCTCCCCAAAGTCGCACCCGGCCCTCGCACTGGGACTTCAAAAAGGAGGTATATTTTTGTTTTGTGATGAAGCAGCCCCTTCTGCTACCTGGGAGGGGGCCAGCAGGTCCCAGGGCCCTCCCAGGGATGGGGACCCTGGCCAGCCCCAGTGCCACCTTTCCCAAGCTGCCGTCTTTTGCCGGAGGCACCCGGAGGACTCATGGCGGCGGAGGCACAGCCCCAGGAGTGATGGGTCACACTGGAATGCTGAATTTCAAGTGATCTCAGAGGATGAATGACTGACCTGGGGTGAGGCGGAGGGCAGGGCTGGGCACAGCCGGAGCCGCAGGGCTGGAGCTGCTCCGTCTGCTGTCCTTGGCCACTCCCTGTGGCTCTGAGTCACGGAGCAGTAGTGCAAATGAGTGGATTTAGGACCATGTGCACGTAAGAAACGTTGAACAGGATCAATGTAACCCTCCCTGACCCGCTGTCAATGCTTATGAGCTTCGAACACAAACTCAATTTAAGCTGAAACGTTCCCGTCTTGGAGGCTTTGTTTCGTGCGACGATCTGGTATAATGTGTTGTATCCTGTCATAATGGCAGGTGTGGCCGTGAGGGGAGAGCAGTGCAGCCTCCCCCCGCCAGCCTGCAGCCCGGGCTGTAGCCACCCCGAGCTCCCCAGGCTTGCCGGGTCCCAGAGGCTCGGGGCACCCTCAGTGGCTGCTGTCACTCAGGGCAGGACTGCCATGCTCGTGGGACCTGTGGCCACAGATACCATAGGGAATCAGGGAATGTTGTGATGACTCCTTGTCATTTCCCCCAGAAAACACCAGAATGGTTTCATGTGCTGCTTAAGTTCTGGGTTAACCAACGCACGCATGAGCCAGGCTGGCTCTCCAGTGCTTTGCTGGGTTCCAGACGTGGTTTGTCATGGGGCCAAACAGATGGGGACCCTCTGCCAGGGCACCACGGGGGAGGCACGGTTACTGGGGCAGGCCCTTCGCTCATGTTGGCTATTGCATTGTGAAGTACCACTAAAAACTGACAAATTCCTGTTAATGTGGAGACAGTAGGCGAGTTGATCGCTCCTGACAGGCTCTCTTGGTTTGCCAGCTCTCAGCATTGCAGCAGCTGTATTATGCTGTACCCCATTTTGCACTTTCCACCAGGCTGATTTTGGGTCACCATCCATCCTTCTGACAGCTGTGGAACTTCAGCTAATCCCTGTGCAGGTCAGGAGGGCTGCTCTGCCAGACACACAGTTTCCTTGGGGAGTTAACTGTGACTGATGAGCCTTTGTGCTTTCCGTTTTGCAAGGCTGGCCAGGCTAGGTCTGTGTGCGCTTCACTCTGCTGCTGCTGCTGCTGCTGCTGCTGGGTGACATCTGAGGACAAACAGAATGATTTTTATAAGGTAGTAATCCCAGCCTCAGGTTCCCAGTGCTCTGAAACTTACTGTGACTATGTTGCAAGACATGGGCAGCCCTATTTTGATTTATAGCATGATTTCATTACTTTTTGATGTGGGACATATTCAATTAACTGAAGACTGTGAAGTAATTGCAGTTTAGGAAATACAATTCACAGTGACCTGGATGTGTTGGTGTTTCATTGGTGAACATTGTTTCAAATAAAATCCACCTTTGAGGCCATATGAAATTTTGCATATTAATTGCTAATTTAACAGAATAAATACTAAATAATCATTCTCTCAAAGAATATCCCGGGATATGTGGGGAAGCATCTGAGTATCCAGTGTAAATACATTACATGACAAAGTTCGTTTTTTCAGTGCTCAAACTGATTCCTGTTTCTCTTTTGTTGGTTCTTCTGATCATCAGCTGATGGATTAAGAGTATGCAAATTGTTGATTATTTAATAGTTTTAAAGGTTACAGGGTTTTTTGTTTGATTTTTTTTTATTACTGTGGTGTGTGACTACCATCTTTGCTCTGTGGATTTGGTTTTTGCCTTTGTGCTGGTGACTGACATTTTTAGAGCCGCAGCGTGGGGAGGCAGGTGCCACCCGCCCTGCCCTGTCCTGCCGCTGGTGGAGAGTCTGGCTGGGCCGGCTGCAGGTTGTGAGCGGGGCTCAGGTGTGCAGCCAGCTGGCAGCAAGCGGTTGTATCTGTTCCACTCAAATGCACGTGTGAGCTCACATGTTCCTTCCCATAGGGTGACCTAATCTAATAAAAGCATTTTGAGAGCTGTGTTTCCATATGAAATAGTCAAATTAACACAGTGATTTTCTTCCCCAACTGAAAATAAATCAACGGGAAAATCCAAGAAATAAAATACTGCCTTTATTTTTGCATTCTGTACTTCCCAGATGTAGTAATTCAGCCTGAGACTTCCTCTCATGGTTCTCTCATGAACAAGGTTCCAGTGTCCTCTCATATCCTCTTTAACCCCCCGTATCCCCTTTTGCTGCAGCAGCCTGTGAGCCCCTGGGGGCAGCGAGCGGTGCGTGTGTGACGTGGTGCCTGCACCTGTGCTGTGTGTTCTGTGCCCAGGGCTCCCAGGAGGCCTGCACTCGTGCCCTGCAATGCGTTTCACTCCACATACCCGACCAATGCCTGTCAGTGTTGGCCTCCCACTGTCACCTGTGGTGGAGTTCGTTACTCCAGGTAAAACCCAAACCCAGAGGAGCAGACAAAGCACCAACATGGACAGGCCTCACCTGCAGCACAGCTCAGAGCACCTGTTTTTAAGTAAAAACTTATTCCTTAGTGTAGACGGTGCTACACTGGTTCGGATGCTCCAATGCTGTAGCATGTGGCCTTAATCTTCAGAAGTGGCAAATCCTATTTACTGTGTAAGTATTTAAGCTAATTACATCTCTGATGTGAGGAACATGTGACAAAGTGTTCACACTGTATCCTTTAAAAGACATTGATGTCTCAGACCCTCATGAAATATTCTGTGCCTCATTCCATTCTTGGGGTACTGCACGTGTTCTGCAGTGTATTTAGCAATAGTATAATTTAGTAATTATATAGAGGAAATAATTATGTTACGGCTGGATCATCTGTAGAATAGAATGAGAAATAATTCATAGCAAGTTTTTCCTGGGAGCACCATGCTTGTGTTGCTGTTGCACAGTTGCATTACATTGTTGCTGTGTGGCTGCTGCATTATAGGAGAGATCTGATCAACAGGAAGATGGCTGGGCTGTTCTAAAGCATGGCATAAAATGCTTAGTAGGGAAAGACTGAATCTGAAGAAAGGGCTGCTAAAATGCAGCAAAAGCTGGTTGGTCTAATTGAAGGCAGGAGGGAAAGCCCTTGGGGAGCAGCTGCTCCCCGCGCCAGGCTGGGTGTGTGGCAGTGCTCGTTACTGGCGTGCTGTTAATCGTGTACAGCTTGTACCAGCACCTGTAACGGCACGGCAGGGCTCAAGGCCAAGCAGATCAATTTATCATTTGACCTTTGGGAGGCAGAAGTCTTCACCTACTTTGCATTCAATGAACTGATTCTTCCCTTTTCTGTCCCGAGGTCCTGACTCTTTTCTCCATCATTCCGGAAGAAGAGGGCTGCAGCTTGTCCTCTGCATGCAGCCTGGCTTCCCAATTTTCTTGATCTTGGTTTAATCTGGTAAATTACTGGCCTTCCTCAAGTCATGCTAATTTAGGTTCGTATGATTGGGACTTCATCACGGATGCGGCTTATGGCTTGCCCAGCTTGCTTACGTGCCTTACAGGAGAAAACGTGAAAAACAAATTGACTTAGTGCAGTGAAATCACAGTCAGTTCTTGCTGTGCTGCAGGAGCACAAAGGTAGGGCTCCAGAGTGCAGCGGAGGGTGCACAGGGGCTCAGTGAGGATATTAACGTGTGGTGGGGGCCATAGACATTCCCTGGGGACCACGCAGCAGCCCAGGACACTGTCTGCAGGTACAGGGGATGGTCCTGACCATGAGAGTGTTCATCCAGAGACGGTTCCCCCTCCGTGCATGTCCCTTCATGGCTGGATAGGAAGGCTCTTTGTTGGCTGGTGCAAGCTGCTGCCCTTCCTGAGCCTTGCCCAGGCTCCCTAGGCTGGAAGAGAGGAGCACCAGTCTCTCTGGGTGCTCAGCTGGCACAATATTTATAAACTGGCTGTGAAGGACTCAGTTGTCTGTTGTCCTCCGGAGAACAGGATCCCTGACCTGGTGTCTGTGTCAGTGGCCATACCAGGGAACCCGTGCCTGTGGCGTTGGATGTGTTCAGCACTGAGGATGGTGAGAAGCTCTGGGTTCCTGCAGGGTGTGCAGGATGGGGGGCTCTGCCCTGAGACAGCCTTTTCCCTTTGGGGTTGTCCCTTAAATATGGGCCAGCCAGCCACCAGCCCAGGTGGCTGACACCAATTATATGTGGAGAATAGGAGTATAATTACCCATTTTTGCTGCATAATTAGCTCTTCAGATTTGTGAAGCTAAAGTGCTGTCTCTACTGGAACCTGTGAGCTGAAGGACTTGGAGCACATTGGGAACTGGACATGATGGGAGAAATTGTACAAGGGCTTTAAGTGCTCTCCTTCTCAGAATACCAAGTGTGTGCCATGACCTTCACCCAGATCAAAGACCAGGTGCTGGCTCTGATATGAGATGTTGGGGGGTGTCATGGTTTCACTGCTTAGCAGAGATCGGCTTTCAGTTACAGCATCTCAGACCTGGTTAGCGCAGGTGCAGGTGGCCACCACCTGCGCTGGCCCACAGTTTGATAAGTCTACAAGGCTGAGATGCTGCAGAGTGAGAGTATGTCCTGCTTCCAGGGAGCAGTTCCTGTCCCGCCCTGGAACAGGAGGATGTTCTCCCCACGGGAAGGGACAGAGAGGGGGCAGCAGTGTCTCCCCGCAGCTTCAGGTGGCTGTGCTGCTCACAGACCTGTGGCAGGCAGAGCGCAGGGCCCTGGGGCTCTCACTGCCAGCCCTGTCCCCTGCGCCATGGGCACGTGTTGTCACCAGTGCTTCTCCACACAGGCTGGACCTCTGGCACCATCCAGCGAGCTGGTGCCCCACTGAGGGCACTGAGCTAACCATCAATTAACCAACAGAAATAATTCTTACGAGTTTAAAAGAAATTTTGTTATCTATATTTAATGGTTAAAAGATGAGGGTACTGTTCTAACCCAAAACAGTAATTAGGAAAATAGATTTAGTGCTCATGGATGGGAGGGTAGAATAAATGCTGTGAAGGAAGTTCTGTACTGAGCATAAAATTGGAAGTTCGATTCAATTATTCTTCACACACTGTTTAGATCCCACAGAAGGCTGAGCATGGAACTCTTCAGCCTCTCTAATTGAAGCAAAAATCCTTGGAGTGGAAAGTGTCCTGGCTCTTCAGGAGATGTCAAAGTACAGAACATGGCGGACACCTGGGGGTTTGGGAAACAGTGACAGCTACAAGCTGACCTTTGGTGAATTTAATCTGCAAATGGATTCCTGCTCGGGACAGCTAATGCTTTTAGTTGTTGTAAAGGCTTGTTCCTGGATTTTAAAAAGCTGAGAATAAATGGATTTCATGATGCAGCTCCTATGCGTGTTGCATAACAAACAGGTGGCTTCTGGATCGTTTAAATGATACAGTGTGTTGAAAAACTTTGCAGGACTTAAGAATACATAAGTATAATTCATGCACAATGGGGGAATAATTTTGCTACTTAATAAAGGAGAAGGGACTTGGCACTTATTAAAATGAAAATACACTGAAGACGGTGTCCACTGAAAAGGAAGGGAAGGAGGTCACTGGTTGTGTTTATGATATTCACAGGCACTGCAGGAGCTCATTACTCAGTGGGCATTGCCTTTGGCTTGGGGTTTGGCATCTGGGGTCTGATGGGAGGAGGTGATATGGTAACAACTGCTTATTCAAAATCTGTCTTTATTTTTCCTGTCTGAAGCTGCTCTTGCCTCTTACAGGACACCTGCAGGTGAATGTGGCTTGTAGGCAGAGGGAACCCAATTCCTGGGGATAGTGTTGTGGTTTTAATCTTTCTTTTCCATCTCTCTTTTCCTGCGGGAGGTCCATGTCCTTCCCTCGGGAGACAGGAGACCACAGACAGAGGTGTCAGCTGACTTGCCCAGAGCCAGCAGCAGCTCCAAGTCCTGTGGTGTGTTGGGGTCTGGTCCCCTGTGCTGTCGCATGCATGAGGAGCTGCCAGCAACACAAAAATTATTTCTAAAGTATGATGTCAGTGCTGTGGCTCTCTTTGGCCTGCAGGAGAGCTTTGGTCAGCATATCTCTGCACTGTGCCATGAAGCCACGGCCAGGTCCTGTGCCTTTTCACAGGCAGTGAGTTCAGACTAACCTGTGGCTCTCACCCACTGCAGCCAAGAGCAACCTCAGCCTCAAATACAATGTGTTTTCTTGACTTCAACATGTGCCTGGTGATTATAGCAATCAACTCACATTCCAGGATAATTCAGTGAAGGCTTGGGCATGGAGATTTCAGGCTTATGCCTGTCTGATGAATGCTTCTGGCTTGTCACATCATTAATCCCTGCATTAATGAGTGGCCTGTGACATGATGTGGTTGACTGACGAATCCTGAAGTTATATATGCATATGAGTAAGTGCCAGTCTCCAAGGTGCAGTTTTACAAAGTCTTGTGTCAGCCTCCATGTGACAGCATGTCAGAAAACATCCTGGGGAGGCAGGCAGCTGTGGGCATGGGAATTCACCTTTCCTCATAAGGTCACAGTGGGTAGAACAAGCTTTCCCTCTCTCTTGCTTCTCATCTGAGAGCATCCGCACACTCCTCCAAAGGCATGTGCTGGTG
This sequence comes from Cnemophilus loriae, assembly GCA_013397755.1. Classification (NCBI taxonomy): domain Eukaryota; kingdom Metazoa; phylum Chordata; class Aves; order Passeriformes; family Corvidae; genus Cnemophilus; species Cnemophilus loriae. The sequence goes on from VZTF01007759.1 coordinate 22,923, forward strand.
TGGTTGTGCAGCATAGGTGTGGTGGTGTGGGGGGTGTGGTGGTGTGGTTGTGCAGCACAGGTGTGGAACATGCTGTCCAAAAGATGTACATACTGGATGTACCGGAGTCCTTGAGCCTTCTTGCTCAGAGGTGTTCTCTCCTGTGCTTTCCCTCGAATAAGCAGCCCCCAAGCAGGCAGTGACTCTCAGCAGAATAATAATACAGGCTGTAAAATCTTGCACCTTCCCAATGAGATTTTAATTCTGATACTACAGGTGGGAGAGGAAATCAAGCTGCAGCTCACCACTGTATTTACAATGTTATCCACCATATTTGTCCGTTCCCTCTGCATCCTCCTGTTCCAGTAGCAATTACACCCCCCGCTGATGTGGCCCTGGACTGTCAAGCAGCTCCTGTGCCATGGCACGCTGAGCTCTGCAATTCCTCCAGCTGACCCCAGCCGCATGGCGTGGGGGTCTCGAGGGGTGCGGGTGGGCGTGCACACAGCGTGAAGGTGCCGTGGGCCTGCGCCCGCGTGTGCCCGCTCCCCGGCTGCACCCAGCCAGCGCCCAGCACCGAGGATATTCTTGTCCAGAGGGAACCAAGGCAGTACTAAGGTGGGTCTTGACAGCAGTATGGAGCAGTGGGGTACTGTGGGGTGCACGCCCAGGTCAGACCCCAGGCTGTGTCCGTGCACCCATTTCCCTTCAGCAGCTGTCCGAGTAGTGGAGAGTGGGGGGAAGAGGGGACACCGTGGGTCAGATGTGAGAGTGGGGAGTAGTGCCTGTCCTCTCACTGCTGCCCACTGTGCACACTGCTGCGTGGTTGGGGATGTCTTGTGCCCTGACACTGCGGCTGGGTTTTACTTCCAACTTCAGGTGCTGGAGTTGAGGGAAGCTGCCCCCTGTGAGTTTCCTCCCTGTGTCTGCCGGTGGCTCAGCCAGTGCCAAGGCTTCTTCTTGGACTCTACCAAGACACAAAACCCTTCCAGTGGGCAATTGTTTCCCTTTGGTGTGCACCAGATGATGAATCCAGAATACAGCCTGTCTTTTTCAGAGATGTGCCTTGAACAGGAAAGCCCTCCCTTCCCCCATAGCCCTTGTGTTCATTCTCTTCTCTGGATGCCACCAATCCCCCCATCCACATCGACCTTTATGGTCATAAGTCACTGAGCAGTCCTACCCCCTTCCAAAGTGGAGACAGGGTGAGCCTGGGCCAACTGCCCGTGGGCACACACCTCCTTAGTGCTGCTGGCATGGACAGCTCCATGGCCCTTACTGCATCCCCTGTCCCGGGACACCCAGCGTTCATATGCTCTGGCTCTGCCAAAAAAGGGTCTGACGTTAGCCCTCGGCTGGGATCTTGTGTTTGGGGCAGGCAGGTCAGGGAGCAGCAGTCCTTCTACCTGAAGGCTGCAGGAGCTTCCCCAGGGACAGGGGTGTCCACCAGGGGCAGTGATGCCCAGGGCAGGAAGGAGCAATCCCCGGGCAAGAGTGTCCCCGGGGCAGGTGCGTCACCAGGTATGACAGCATCCCGCGGCAGGAGCGTCCCGGGGCAAGAGGGAGTGTCCCCGGGCAGCAACATCCCCAGGCAGGAGGGCACGTCCCAGAGCAGGAGCATCCCCCGTGGTGGGAGCATCTCCGAGCAGGACCGTCTTCGGGGCTGG